>PDHQ01000586.1:0-15000 GCA_003339415.1 Ophiocordyceps camponoti-saundersi (nom. inval.)
TAATAATAATAATAATAATAATAATAATAATAATAATAATAATAATAATAATAATAATAATAATAATAATAATAATAATAATAATAATAATAATAATAATAATAATAATAATAATAATAATAATAATAATAATAATAATAATATTACTTTTTTATTATAAAAAATATATTTTATATAAAAATTAAAATAAGTAAAAAGTATAATAAATTTAAAATCTTATTTTATTATATTTTATTTTTTTAATATTTATAATAATTATAAGTATATTAATAAATATATTACTTTACTTTAATCTAATAATAGCTTTATTAAAATATTAAAGTAATTTTATTTTATTTATTATAAGTAAAAATAGCTAGCTTATATATATTTTAAATTAAGGTAATATAAAGGAAAAATCGCTTTTAATTATATTACTTAAGGATAATAAAGAGTTTATTATAAAATCTAAAATTTTAACTTATATTCTCTTTTTAGATTAATTATATTAACTTTACCCTTAATAAAATAAAGTTTTTTATAAAGTAAATTAGAATAATTATAAGAATTAGGGTTAAAGTATTAAATTTAAAGCTTTTTAAGGAAATTATTATAAGCGTCCTTTCCCCCCTTTTATAAGCTTTTATAATTAGGAGCTTAGCTATTTTATATAAAAAAGCGTTAATAGCTATATTTAGCTAGCTAAATTAATATAAGAAATAAATATTAAACTAAGTAAGGGAATTAAATTATTAAACTTAATAAATAAAAAGTAATCTTTTTATTATAAAATAAATTAAAGCTTTATAATTTATAATTATATTAAATTTCTCACTAAGTAATTTTAAGTAAAAATACTTAAAGCTTTATATAATATTAAGAAGTTTATAATTTTAAATTAAGTAAGCTTATTTATCGAAGTTTATTATTTTTATAAAAAAGCTTATAAGCTTTTATATTTAATTATCTTACTATTATTAAGATATATTAATAATAATATTTTTAAAAGCGTTAATTTTAAGTTAAGTTAAGAGTTTTAAATAAAAAAAAGTAAATATTAAACCTTATATAGCTAGCTTTTTATCTTATTAAAAGCTTCCTTCTTTAATTTAAGCTTAAAAATAATATTTTTTTTAGAAAATAATTTAAAAGCTTAGCTATAACGTTAATATAATATTATAAAATCTAAGTAAAGTTATAAAATTTATAAATAAGCGGATAGCTTTATAATTATAAAAACTTTTAAATTTTTAATTTTAAATTACTTATATTTTATAAAAGTTTATACTTCTTCCTTAGCTTATATATAATATTATATTAAGGTAATTAATTTTTATAATATTTAACTTGATAATAATATTAATATTAATACGCTAATATACTTTATATAGCTTAAAACTATCTTATATATATTCTAAAAGGAGGAAAAATTAAAAAACTTAAAATAAAGCCCTCCTTTTAAGTATTACTTTAGCTTTAGGTTAAATACTACCTATATCTAGTATTTTATATATTTAATAAGTTAAGTAATAACTAATAATTAGAAAGCTAATATTTCCCTTAAAGTAAACTCCGTAATAGTAAGAGTATATATAAACTAAGTTTAGTATAAAGTTTATATAGCTTACTTATCCTCTTAGCTATTATTATTATTATAAACTAGATCCTTATAATTAATTAAAGCGGCTTTAATAATCTAATTAATTAAAGCCTTATTAGTATAGTTAAGAAATATATAAAGGTTTTATTATTCCGTAATAAACCTTATAATAGCTAATTTTAAAAAATAGCTAGATTATTACGGTAAAGCTATAAATAAGTTTAAAAAAGAGGTTAAGGGAGATATTATTATATTCGCTTTTTAGTATTTTTACCCCTATTATTATTAAACTCTAGTAAGCGCTAAAAAGGGAGAAGGGGCGATATATATAAAATTTTAATTTATAAACTTTTAAATTTAGGAAATATATATATTTTTCGCCTAGTCTTATACCGCTCTTATTTTAAAATAAAGTTAACTTTACTTAAGGTAAAACTCTTAATAAAAAAAGTAATAATATAATTTTTTTTATAAGCTATAAAATAAGTAAACTTACTTTTTATATATAAAATAATAAAATATCTATTATATTATAGCTTTATTATATAATATTTAGGAATATATTTAAGTTAGTAATATTTAAAATATTATTAAGGTTAGACTTTTAATATATATAATTTCATATTAAAAATCTCTGCTTATATTATTATACTTTTATTATAAATTTAGTTTATATTTATTATATTATTAATAATAATTATTAAGAAGCTTTGCTAAATTCTTAAATAATACTTTTTATATATAATTATATTATTAAAACCTTATTTTAAAATTTAATCTTTTTTTAAAAAGCTTCCTTACTACTTTATTATAAAGCTTACTCTAATATCTTTTTTATAATAAGAGTATAACTTTTATTAGTTAAGCGCGCCTTTTTTTTAAAAATAATATAAAGCTATTTTAAATTAAACTAAAGCTTATAAATAATATTTTAAAATATTATTATAATATTACCGCTAAGTAATTTCCTTATAATAAAAGCTTAGCTTTATTTATAAAATTTATAATTAATATTTATTATAATTACTTTAAGGCTTTAGATTTAAAATAAAATAATAATAAAGTTAAAGTAAATTATAAGCTATTACTTATATTATTTAAGAATTTATTTTTTAATAATTTTTTTAGCGCTTTAGTTATAAATATAGCTTATATTAAAAAAGTTCTACTCTTTTTAAAACTATAAAAAAAAACTATAATTATAATAGCTAAAAAGATATTACTTACTAATAAAGTTAAAGTAAAGGGGGCGCCTCCTTAAACCCTTTTAAACTTTATTACTTATTTAATAATTACTTATATAAAAATAAAAATATTTATTATAATAATTTTATTAATATTTACCTTAGCTTTTAATAAGGTAATAAATATAATATACTTTTAAGTTTAAAATTATTATAATTTACAGAAAGCTATATTTTAAATAATAATTTTTATATTTATAATTAACTTATATAATATCGCTCTCTTTTCTAAAATTACTCTAAGTATAGCTTATTATTATTATAAAATAATAAAAAGAGTAAAGTTTACTTATAATATAAAAATAAAAAGTTTATATTTATATTATTATAAGCGTAGAATTTATAATATATATATTTTTTATATTTATAAATATTAAACTTTTATTTTTTAATATTTTTTATAAGTTTATTTATTATAAATATTAAATTAATTCTTAATATTTTTCTTTATATTCTTTTTTTTACTATTAAAGTAAATTATAATAATACTTTATATACTAATATACTTTATATAGCTTAAAACTATCTTATATATATTTTAAAAGGGGGAAAAACCGGAGAACTTAGAGTAAAACCCTCTCCTTAAGCGTTACCTTAGCTTTAGGTCGGACCCCGCCTATACCCGGCACTTTATATATTTAATAAGTTAGGTATTAACTAGTAATTTAGAAGCTAATATTTCCCCCGGAGCGGACTCCGTAGTAATAAGAGTACGTATAGACTAGGTTTAGTGCGGAGTCCGCATAGCTTACTCGTCCTCTTAGCTATTATTATCGCGATAAACTAAATCCCCGCGTTCGATTAAGGCGGTGTTAAGTAGTCTTTACACGTACGTATAAGTAAGAGAAAGCAAAAGTAACCTAAATTAAGTATAATTAAAGATAGATACCTTTCCTTTATCGTATAAGGAAAAGCAGCTATATAGCTAGATAATACTCTACTTCTATACCCTTTTTCTTCTTATCTAAGCTACCTCCTACCTCTTAAGTTATATAAGGTATAACTTAAGTAGTAATATATATTTTATTAAAAGCTTCCCTATATCTATACTATCCTCTATATATATATTATATAATAAATATAAAAGGGTATTATAAAGGTCTTACTAAGGCGATTATAAAAATAAGCTAAAGTAAAGTTATAATTAAAGCTATCGAAGAGAGGAAAGAGAGGGGAGAGAAGCCCCCCTCCTAAGCTAGCTATATACCCCGCGCGATAACTAAGCGCTATCGGGAAAACCTAAATATATCCGCTATAATCCCCCCTATCTAGCTACGATTAGTTATAAACTAATCCCTTATATAGCCCCCTCCTTAAGCTAGCTAAGGAGGTAAGAGCGTAAGATAGAAAAGTTACGTACTACTACGTTAGTAAGATACTCTATATAGTCCCTAGCTAATAGCTTAATAGCCTCCGTAAAGATAAGAATAAGAGGGCGGAAAAGCTCCCTTATAGCCCGAGGAATTAAACCCTAATTTTTATAGGGAAGATTCTAATAAGCTTAGAATTATAATACCGCTTAAGGTAAGAATTAATAAACTTATATATTAGTAATAAAATTTACTTATATAGCTAGCGTATAAGATTAAATAATATTATACCGGTTATAGGAAGCTTAGAGGATACCCTAATTACGGTAAATAGTAAAGCTAGCTATATACTTATTACTATATACCGCTAGCGCTAATTTATAAGCTAAGGCGTAATATAACTATAATATATATTTACTAATAAATTTACGCGCTTAAGCTATATATAAATTATTTTTATATAAGGTAACGTAACGAGGCTAGAAATTACTTAGGCTATAATATTTAGCGTATATTTATCCCTCTTTATTTATTATCCCCTTAATTAAAATACTCTAAATTTACCTCTAACTACCCCGCTCCGCTTATAAAAAGCCCTAACCTTAATATCTTTATTTATTTACGAAGCTTTAGATAATTACGCTTAAAATAACTAATTTAATTATATTAATAGTAATATTAGCGCTTAGTAATATTAAAATAAAATTATATAAATATAATATTTATTAAGTTAGTAAAAAAGGGGGGCGGTAAATTAATTAGCGCGTTAGGAATATTCCTAAAACTAAATACTTTATTAAAGCCTCGGAGAAAGCTAGCGAAGGCCGTATATATCGTAAGCTAATTTTTATAATCTAAGCGCTCTTATAGCTTTTTATATAGCTTAGATAAGAGTAAAATAATCCTAATATAGTTAAATTAATTTAATAGTCCGGCTTCGAAAAGGGTATATTTTTACTTTATAATATATTCTCTAAGGGGCTTTAATAGCCCCTAATATATCTTAATTAAGGAAAAACTTACTTAGCGCTCCTTATAACTCTCCCTAAGAAGCTTAGAAACGTACGCTAAAAAGGCTTTAAGCTAGTAAGAAAAATCTATAGCTATAATAACGTATAGAAAAAATATTTACTAAAAAGTACTAAGATAAGAAAAAAAGTAATAGAACTAAGACTTAAGCTTTTTAATTATAGCTCTATTAATCGTAAATTTAGTATATATAGCGGCTAGCTAAGAATTTAGGCTAAAACGAGCTAAAAATAGCTTTAATATAGGTAGAATTTAATAGCGTTTTATACTAAAATCTTACTTTTACGTTTAGTTAGCGGTAAGAGGAGCTTTAATTAATATAAAAGTCTTATTAAGGTAATTATAAAAGTAAGCTAAAGTAGAGTTATATTTAAAGCTATCGAAGAGAGGAAAGAGAGGGGAGAGAAGCCCCCCTCCTAAGCTAGCTATATACCCCGCGCGATAACTAAGCGCTATCAGGAAGACCTAAATATATCCGCTATAATCCCCCTTATCTAGCTATAATTAGTTATAAACTAATCCCTTATAGGTATAAAGAGATAATATCTAATACTTAATTTTTTCTTTTTATAAAAAGATATATTAAATAAAAAAGTATCGTATAAAGAAAAAACTTTATTTTCTTAAAAAGTAAATATTTTTAGAGAAAAATAATTATATAATATTAAATAAGTATATAATTAAAAAAATCTCTAAAAGTAAATAACGCCTATAATATTATAATAAAAAAAGATAAAGAAAATAAGCTACTAGCCGAAAAATAAAAATCGGGTTATTATATAATCTAACTTATAATATATTTTTATAAAGTTTTACTATAAAGGTTTCTTATAATTATAATATTAAGAAAAATAAGTAGAAAACTAATTTTCTATAACTTTATATTAAAAATACTAAAAAATATTATAAAAAATAGGAATTAAAAATCGGATTTTACCGCCTTTTATTACTTTTAAAGAGGTATAAAAACCCCTCCTCGCTCCCTCTCTCTCTTTCTCTCTTTCTCTTTTTTTCTTCTTTCTTTCTTTTTTAAGCTAATTAATAAAAACAATAATAATAATTAGAAAAATCTTTAATAAAGATTAATAAGTTATACGATATATTTAAATTATTTTTATTAATAGTTATTAGTTATATAATATACCTCCCTATCTTAATAGCGTTATAGCTTATTAACTTAAGTTTTACTAAGTTTATATATTTTATAATAAGAAGGATAACTAGCATTTTATATAATAAATATTTTTAAATATAAAAAAAAAGGTTTAGCTATTATATAATAATAATACTAATAAGAGAGTAGTAAGCGAAGATCTAATTAATAGCTATATTATTATCTAATATTTTTATCCGCTTTAATAATATTTAAAATCCTAAGTATATTAAAGCTATTATTATCTAACGCTTAAGTTATTTTTTAGCGGTCTTATTTATAAATTATAATAAGGTAATAATAAAATTATATTATATTTATACTAAAAATCCCTACCTATTTAATATATATTAAACAAATAGTAATAAGGCTTATATTACTTATATATAGCGGTTCTATATAATAAGATATTTTTTTATATAATAAGGCTAAGTATCGTAGATTTCTAAGCTAGTATTTTATACCTTAGTAACTATTTTTATTAAGTTACCTAATAGCTAGTAGCGGGGATAGGTAATAATAATACTAGGCGGAGCGCTTTTTAATATAGAGTATATTATCATCTTAGATAACGAGTAATAAGGGGTAGGGGTAGAAAAGAAATTATAGTAAAGTTAGATAATAAGGAAAAAGGAAAAGGAAAAAAAATTAAAAGAAAAAAAAATTAGGCGTTTAGGACTTATAGCTTTACTTTTTTTTTTTTTAAAAAAAAAATTAAGCGTAAAGGTTAGATAATACCTAGAAAGAATTAATAGTAATTTTCGTATAAAAATAATAGAAAAAAAACGTAAAAATATAAAAAAAATAAAAAGATAAAGATAAAAAGTTAGACGAAGTAAAGATATAAGAAAGAAAAGAGTATAAGTTTTATATAACTTAAGTAAGTTATTAAATAGTAGCTTTAATCCGTAATTTATAGGAATTTATAGAAATAAGGGTTAATAAAGCTAAGTTAGGGCTATCCTTAGTATAAGCGTTAGCTAAGTTATTCTTACTATTAATTTATTATATTTTTAAAATTTCCTTACGCTTATATAACTTATAAATAGCTATAATATTAATTATTAGCTATTTTTCTATTATTAAGCTAAGCTTTACTAAGTAGTTATATAACGAATATAAGTCTATATAGAGAATAAGGGGGATCGGAGGCGTGCTTAAAGATTATATAATAGCTTAAATAGTTAAGTAAAAAGCTAGGCCGATATTAATACTATTTACTATACCGTAAAGTTCGCTTATTAAGATACTTCGAGTAACCTTTTTATATTTCGTAAAGGTTTAGTAAAGGATATTACCTTATATAATAAATAAGTTAAAGGACTAGTCTTCCTTACTAAAGATAATTAAGGTGCTAAGCTATAAGGTAAAGTCCTTATTATTTATAAATAACTTATTTATAAAAATAAATAGTTTTATATAAGATAGGTTAAGCGGAATAAACTATAAACTACGGGTAATATTATTAATTTACTATTAGATATATTTATTAAAAGCTAAAATATCCTACGAGGAAAAATTAGTTACTTAAGCAGCTACCGTAAAGTTATATAACGCTTTTAGTTAATAAGTAAAAGTAATATATACTCCTTAAGCTTACTAGCTAATAAAGTCCTACGGGGTAATATTAGCAGTTAAGTTAATAATATAAAGGCCTTTTACTTATCTTTTCTATATAAGAATAATATTATATAATTTACGCGTAATATATATATATATATATTATATTACTCTAATAACTTATATAGGTATCTAAGTATATAATTATTTAATAGAGAGGAAAAACCAGAGTGCTTTAGGGAAAAACCCCTTACTTAATATATTCGGCTAGCTTATAAGCTAATTACGTTATATCGGAAAGCTTAATTATTATAGGAAGTATCCGAAGTTACGCCGGTCCTAAGCGAGAGGTACTTATATTTCTTATTATATATCTTATCTAAGTTCTAAGTAATTCCGGTATATATATTAGTAAATACCGTAGCGAAGATATTACTTCGTAATCGTACTTTATTATTAGATTATAGTCGCTATTAAAGGGGACCTATTCCTCTAATAATTTACGTTATCTAACTAACTATACCTTTGCCCCGCGCCCTACCTTACCTAAGCCTCGGCCGGGTTACTACTCTTACCGAGGGAGGAAAGGAGCCCGGCAGGGTTACCACTCCTGCCGGGGTTATGCCGGGGTCGGACCGTACTCCGGCTATATAGTTAGGGTAAAAAATACCTATGCCCTCCGCCGGATTCGAACCGACTGCCTCTCTTATAGGAGACTAATATCTCTAAACGCTTAACCACTACGCTAGGAGGGCTACGCGTAATATAACTACCGTTAAAGTTAATAGATAAGCTATTAGTAAAGAATATTTTAAGCTTCGTATAAAGCTCTGCTTATTTTAACTTATTTTCCTTAAGTTTAAAAAATATATTAAATATAAAAGAGAATATATTATCTATTTATAAGCTTATTATTTCGAATAAGTTAAGGCTAGCTATTATAAATAAAAGATATAGATTATACGATAAGGGCGTTATATAAAGGTTTATATAATAATAATTATAATATATTTTAAACTAATATAATCTTAATTTTACTAGCTTATATAGCGGCTTCTTAATATATAAAAGAGTATAAGGTAAATAATAATCTTATAGTTTTTTAGGAAGGTATATATATATTATATAACTTAAAGGATTAGTAAATTATATATACGCTTATATAATATCTTATAATTCGCTTTAGTAATTATATAATTTTATAAAAGTAAGTTTAAGGGTAAGAAAAAGGCGCTATAATATATATAGAATTATAAATAATTATATAAGGATTTCCTCTTTACTATTATCTCTATAGCTTTAAATAACTAAGCGGGACTTTTCGTAAAAGCTATTATTTAAGTTTTTTATCTCTTATATAAGACGCGTTTTAAAAATATATCTTATAAGGTCTAAGGAAGGGTTATATTAAATAAAGGTAAAGACTTCTTATATAAAAAAGGTATTAATTTCCTTATAATTAAAGGCCTTAAATAGTTATCCTAAAGTAATAATAATACCTTATTACTATAATTATATAGTAAATATATAGTTATCTTTTTCCTTTATAATAATAAATATAAAGGGAAAAGCTTTATATAAGTTTTTATTATATAAGGGCAGGGTTTAAAATTAGTCAGTCACTACTTTTTTTTAGTCGCAAAAAAGTCACTACTATTTTTAAAGTTAAAAATCTATAGTAAGAGTAAGTAAGTAGTATAAATAACTATAAAATAGAGTAAACTCTTCGCTAAATAGCTATAAGCTTTTTTTCTTTTAATTATTTTTTCTTAATTAGTAAGGAATTTTTTAAGAAAAAAAGTCACTATTTTTTAGTGACTTTAGTCACTAAATGACTAATCGCTATTTATAGCCTATATAACTATGATTACTAATATAAAAAAAATACGTACTTATAGAGTGTTTTTTCTAGTATTTTATAGGTATTTTTTCTTAATTTATAACCTAGGCCCTAGTTTATAATTAAATAAAGAACTTTATTGAAAATGACTAAAAGTGAATTTCTATGACTTTTTTCACTGACTTTTTTTAAACCCTGTATAAGGGTATAATTAGGATTTTAAATTATACTTTTTTCTTTATAAATATAATAGGGAGGGAGCGGAGATAAGGTTTAACTTATATTATATAAAATTTAGTTAGTCTTATAAGAAGTTTAAGGATAATATCTTAGCTATTAAAACTAAAAATATAGAAAAAACCTTACTATTTATCCTTTTTACGCTAAATAAAAACTTCGCTTTAAAAAAAAAGCGATAAGATATCGTATAAGTTAGGTCCGTTTTAAGTATAGAGAGCGCGTAAAATATCCGCTTAAGCTTTAATTTATTATACTTATTTTATAGCGCGCTAAATTACTTAAGCTTTTATAGTAATATTAAGGGCTAGGGGCGAGTTATATAAAATATAGGGGTAAGCGCTAAAAACGAGAAATATTAAGATAAGGCTATTTAATTTAACTATATCGTTAATAGCCTTAATAGCTATTTAAAAAATAATTACGTTATTAGTTTTAGTATTAATTTCCTATTATAGGATATTATATACCCGCTTAAGAGGGGTATATATATATTTAACTTTGCCGATCGCCTAATACGCTTTAACGGGCATTTTTTTATATATAATACTAAGTAGTTTCGCATTTATACGAAACTTTAAAAAGGAAAAGTTAGTCCTAGCGTTATAGGAGATAATATCTAATAAGCTTTAATATATATAAATCTAGCACTTATATAAGGTATTTTAAGCGTTTACCGCTAATATACTTTATATAAAGGCGGCGGCTTAGAAAAATATAGCTTTATTAATAGCGTATAAAACTAGCTTACTATTAAGGTAAAAAATATTTATAACTAGTAAATAATTAAAATTATAGTTATTTTTAAAGGAGAATTTAAATTACTAAGGTTTTAAGTTATATAATTAGTATTAGTAATATAAATATTAGATTAATTTAAAAATAGCGGGGGTTATATTCGAAAAATTAGCTTTTTTTAGGAAGTTATAAAGCTATTATATATAAAAGTAGCTAAAATATTAGTAAAGCTATCGTAACTCTTATTTTATATAATATAATATAGATTCTTATTTTAAGATATTAAAAAATAAATATTCTTATTTCCTAATAATAGGAACTATTATATTATTATATTATACGATAATATTTTTTATATTATTATAGAAAGTATAAAGGCGGTTAATATTTTTAAAATAAAAAAGGAATAGGGTAGAAATATCGAGAATATAATAGAGGACTTTGCTAAGGGGGTTTCGTACGATAATAATTCTAATTAGCTTAGTAAATTCTAAGGAGCTAAAATAAATTATATTCTTAATTAAGGTCTAGTTAATAATTATATAAGGGTATTCTTAAATATAAGCTTTTACTTATAGTTTACTTACGGTTAAGATTTATATAGCTCCTATATCTTAAAGCTTACCTTAATATATTATATAATATATATTAGAAAGAAGGAATTATTCCGTAAAAATTATTAGGGCTTTTAGTTAGTAAATATTATTATTAGTAAGGCGGTATATATAGGCCGCTATAGTAAAAAACAAAACTACGTTTTCGCCGCTAATAATTTCTTTTTTAATATTAGAGTTTTTATTATATAATTATAAAAACTAAAAATTTTATTTATTAGAACTTTTATATAATAGGAGGAATACGCTAAATTTTTCCTTTATAAAGGGGTCTTAGCTAGTTTTTTTATAACTAATAAGGTATTACTTATATATACGTTAGATATTATCTAACTTATAGTTTATAAACTAATATCTTTCCTTTTTATATACGAAATACTTTTATATTATACGAGGTTAGAACTAGCGTTATTATAAGGAAAAATATTATATAGGGGGCGATCGTTATTAATAAGAAGTAAAAGAAGATTATCTAAAGTTTATATAATATTTATTATAATTAAGGTAGCGTTATTTAATAAAGAACTAGTTAGTAGTTTTATCTATAGCGATAGTAAGAGAGGAACGGAGGCGATTAATAAATATTTCGTATAATATATTTTAAAATATTATAGCTAATTTAAGTTTTAGAATACCGCGATAAGCTTATATAATAATAGTAAGAAGTTACTTTTCTTTTTAATAATCGAGTTTAAGGGCTTATTAAATAAGTCGAAGTTTATTAAGGAGGGTATTAAGTAAATTTATTATAATTTTATCGGGGTTTTCTTATTATACGATATTAAAAGAAAAAGTAGTTTAATCTATTTAATATAATAAATAGTTCGTATAAGTATTAAAGTATATATCTAAAAAAGTATAAATTTTATCTTATTATTTATTTAATCTAATAAAATATAAATAATAATCTTAAGCTTTATCTAAAAAGATATCTAGAAAAATAGCGTAAAATTAATTTTCTATTATACTAATATAGGAGTAATAGCTAATAAAAATCCTAGCCTTATAGATTAGTATATCGTATAGCCGCCCTATATAGTTTTAATCTTTTCGCTAACTTTTAAGGAAAGCGGTAACCTTATTTAAGGAGATTAGTTTATTTATTACTTTTCGTATTAGTAATAATATATAAACTTATATAATACCTATTAAAGCTTAATTTATTAGTTCCGGGAAGGTTTAAGTTAAGGTTACTAAAAGTAGCTATATATTTAAGTTATATAAAGTAGTTAACTCCTATATATAAGTTATATAAAGTAAGGGTTTAGCTAAGATACTTCGTAATAGCTATATTAAGATATATAAATCTATAACGTTATTACTAAGGGACTTCCTCTAAACCTCGCTACTAGGGAACGTAATAACCTCCTTAGCGAGATAGCATAAGTTAATAAAATACCCGTAGCTCGTTTACGAGCGCTTAAGCCCTAGCCCGGATCTACTAAGACGGCGGTTATTATTAGCCTTAAATTACTAGTTAATGCTAATAAACTCTACGATAATAAGCTAGCTATTAACGCTTAGATCTTTTATACGGAGCTATTCTCGGACGCGGTCCGCCCCTAGCGATATTATAATTATTATTATTTCGGGCATATCGCTAAAATATATAAATACCCTAAGCTTTATAATAAGTATAGAGCGACCGATTATAAAAATAAGGACGATTACCGTGCTAGAATCGGAGGATACCTATTCTATTATATCTCTTATAGCGGGGATTACCTTATATAGTTTAGGCTTTATATAATAAATCGGCTATAAGTACTTATATACTTATCCGATTACTAAGCAAACTACTTAGTAAAATCCGCGATAAATTCTTATATAAGCAGAAAATATTACTTATATTAGTAAGCTACCTAAATAAGGTATAAAATACTAATATTTAAATATTTAAGTATTTCGTATATATACTTAATAAAGGTATTTTAATTACCTAAGCGGATTTCCTATTTAGGAAATCTTATACGATATATATTTAATAATACCTTAGTATCTTATAAGTACTAGGTACTTATATTTATTAAGCTTTAAAGCGTATAAAGAAATATTAAAACTTTAAAGTAACTTTTCTTAATACTTAAGAAAAGTATATAGCTTTAATAAGCGTAGCCGAGCCTAGCCGAGCCTAGCCGAACTACCCTATACCTAACCGGAGATACCGGAGATACCGGAGTTACCGGAGATACCGGAGATAAGCGGACTTAATAATAAGCGTAACGATCGGGAAATTATATAGCGATCGAAAGAGAGATAAGTTTCTACGCTTTTATTCGCTACGGAAAAGCGGGGTAAAAGCGGGGCAGATAAGAAAACGGAATTTTACTCGCTACGAGAAGCGGGGTAAAAGTAAGTTTTAGTTTCTAGAAGCTTCTAGTAGCTTCTATAGAATTAATAAGCGAAGGAAGGAAAAGGACTATATAAGGAGGCTTTCCCTCCCTCTTTTTCCTTTCCTTTTTCTTCTTCCTTCCTTAAGCTTTTAATTCTAGGTCTCCCTTACCTTAGAATTAGTAATTAATAATAAATATTCTTTTAGCTTACTAATTATCTTTTCTTTTATTAATTATTAATTATCCCTTCCTTTATTAATAAGCGTAAGAAGTAATACTTAATACTTATTATTCTTATTAATAGAAAAAGCTTCCTATTACCTTAAAAGAGTCTAAAGCAAAAACCCCCCTTCTTACTAACCTTAGTACTAACCTCGTATAATAAGGCTTAGCTAGAATTAAGGGCTCTATTTAGTAATAAGGTTAGGAGGAAGGAAATACGAACCCTTATCCCTTTTAGTATTTATTTACTTATCTTATCTTAGATAAGAAGATAAAGAATAAAAAGGGTAGGGTCCGTAATACGTTAAAAGCTTCCGCTTTCTCTTTTTACCCGATAGAGAAGCGTAAAAGGTAAGTCTTATCCTCTCCCTTAGTTTACTAACTTTAGTATCCGGACTTCGAAAAATAAGAAAGTAAATCGACTTATAAAAACTACGATTAAAAAATTAAAAGAAGATATTTTTCGAAGCGGAAATAGCGACTAAAATAAACTTAAAAAGCGCTTCTAAACGAACCTCTTTTTACTTAAAAAGCTCGAAGAAAAACTAGTTAACTTAAACGAAAGCGAAAAGCTAGTTTTAAGAAGAAAAGAAACGCCTCTTTTAAAGAAAAAAGAGAATCGACTTATAATAAAAAAAAAGCGACTTTTATAAAGAAACGAATTAAAATTTTAAAAATAAAAATACGCTATATTATGAGTTAATCTAACTAAAACGGCTATACTATATTATATAATATTCGAATTCGAAAAGAAATACTTAAACTTTAAAGAAAGAAATTTTAGAGAAATATTTACTTAAAGAAATATATATAAAGCGAATTCGAAAAAGAACTTTATAAATAATACTTTATAAAATCGAATCTTATTAAAGATAAATTTAATTAAATCGAAATTTTAGAAGAAAATTCTCCCCTCTTTATATAAAGAAAGATACTTTTATATAAAGGAAAAATACCGAAAGAATTTTAATAGCTATATACGCCTTAGCTACTTAAAGAAAGAAACGATTCCTTATAGCTATATACGCCTTAGCTACTTAAAGAAAGAAACGATTCCTTATAGCTATATATATCTTAGCTATCTAAAGAAATTATAATAAGAGTTATTAATAGCTATTTTACTTAGCTATTAAAGAAAAGA
>PDHQ01000587.1:0-15000 GCA_003339415.1 Ophiocordyceps camponoti-saundersi (nom. inval.)
TCTTTTATATTTATAAGTTAATTTAAATATTAGTATTCTAAGAGTTTAGTATAGGGTAGGAGTTTTAAGTATTTTTTAAAAATATTATATAAATATTTAAAAATATAATAAAATAATAAATATAAATCAAATAAGGCCTATTTTATTATATATAGAATATAACTTATTATAGCTTTTTTTAAGCTTTATATAATATTATTAATTTATATAAGGGAAATTTACTAATATTTTTATATCTCTTTATATAATTTTTTTAAAATTAAGAAAAAAATATTAAAAAATTAAGAAGAACTATATTATACTTATAGCTTACTAATTAACTTATAAAAGTTTTTTATTTATTTATTTATTTATTTTATTATTTTTTTACTATACTTTTTCTTACTTTATAATATTAATTTCTTCTTTAAAATTCGTAGTTTCTTATTTTCTTAGCTTTTATAAGCGTTATTTATTATTCTTAATTAGAAAAATTATATAAATCTATTTTTAGAAAAAATTATAAAAAATTATAAATGATTTTTTTAAAAAAATCACTTATAAGTAATTTAAATCACGGAAAAAAAAAATCACGAAAAATCACTCACATAATCACTTATAAGTGATTTTTTTCTAACCCTGCCTCCCGATAAGGTTAAATTAATAATATTTATTACTTAGTAAATATATAATATTATTTACTTTAACTTTTATAAGAATAACCTTCTTTATATAATTTAATTAAAACTTTAAGAATAAACTTATTACTAGCTAAAATATATTTACTATATATTCTTAAAAGAACTAACTTAAATTATAATTATATAATATATTCCGCTTATCGGAAACGGTATATTAATTAAACACTTTATATAACTCTTTAAGACTAAACTAAAAAACGTTTTACCCCCTAACCCGTAAAAAGCCCCTTCTATATAGTTAAATTACCCCCCCTCTTCTAAACTAACTTTTCTAGATTATATAATATAAGCTTTATATTTAGCATAGCCCCCTAAATTAAGATATATCTTAATATATATATATTATATTACTCTAGGGACTTATAAGGTATCTAAGTATATAAAGGGTAGGAAGAGGGGAAAAACCGGGCCGGGCCTAGGGGAAAACCCCTTACTAAGTAGTCGGTAGCTAGCAAGGTAAGAATAGTAAGTAGGGAGAGGGTATTATAGCGGGCCTCGTGCTAGTCCGCTAGGTTATAGTAGCGGGTTTAGGGTAAAACGAGCCGGGGTTTAGGGGTTACTAAGATAGAAGTAGCCGTGAACCTTAGCTATAGGAGGGTAAATATAAGCTATAACCCCGGTAAGGGAAGGAGGTATATACCGCTATAAAGTAAAGAGGTACGTACTAATATATACCGTAGCGCCCTATAATTAGTAAGTAAGCTACCGTAAGGTATAAAATCTTATAGCTTATATAGCGCGGGGCCCCCTTCCTTTATAAATAATATTAACCTTAATTTCCCTTATTATAATAGCGATAGCTTATAATTATAATATAAAGATTAGTAACGAATAAGCTATACCTTATAATAATTATATTTTTAAATTTACTTAAGACCGCGTCCGCTATTTATACGCTAGCTATTAGGATTAGCTAGGTAAGTTACGCCTTATCTAAGCTATATATTAATAAAATTAAGCTAATATTTAGTAGCTACGAACGCGCGCGCGTATATTACTTATACCCGGATAAATTTTACTTATATACTTATATATCCTTAGCTTAAAGATAACGCTACGGAGCTATATATTATATAAGCTAAGCGTTATAATAAATAATAAAAGTTCGGAGGGGTATAAGCTATAGCTAAGGAAAATCTCGCCTTAATTTAGGATTTAAGTTAAAGCTATACTTATAAGAATATATTAGATATTATCTCTTTATACCCCTTTATATCTAATATACGATATATATATAGAGGATAGCACGGACGTGGGGAAGCCTCTAACGAAATATATATTACTACCTAAGTTATACCTCGTATAACTTAGGAGGTAGGAGGTAGCTTAGATAAGAAGAAGGAGGGTATAGAAGTAGAGTATTATCTAGCTATATAGCTGCTTTTCCTTATACGATAAAGGAAAAGTATTTATCTCTAATTATACTTAATATAAGTTACCTTTACTTTCTCTTACCTATACGTACGTATAAAGACTACTTAATACTAATTAGTAGTTATACTAGTTATTATTAGTTAACTATAAATTAGCTAGAGTAACGAGATAGGTATCGTATAATACCGAAAAGCCCCTATGCCCGCTATTAACTAATACCTATACTTTTACCCTATTTCTTAATACTAGTTCTTACTAAAAAGCTATTTTTACCCGGTGCTACTATTAAGATTAAAAGATTAAGGTAATATACGATACTTACTAATAATAAAATCCTTACCGAAGAGCTATATTTAGCCTAGTACTTTTTTATTAGTCGCACGATATTACCTTTAATAGCGTTCCGGAAATATAATAATAATAATATAGCTTTTATAACCCTAGAAGTTAAATAGGAAGTAGTAAATACGTTAACTATAATAACGGTAATAAATAAGACTTTAGCTTCGTATAACGAAATAATAAAAGAAAGTGAAGTTAACCCTTATATTTAAACTTAAAGTACGAACCCGCTTTATTAGAATATATAACCTAACCTTATATAACCTCCCGATAAGATCGAATTAATAACGTTTATTACTTAGTAAATATATAATATTATATACTTTAACTTTTATAAGGAAAACCTTCTTCGTACGATCTAATCGGAGCTTTAGGGATAAACCTATTACTAGCTAAAATATATTTACCGTATATTCTTAAAAAAACTAACTTAAATTATAGTCGCACGATACGTCCTACTTATCGGAAATAGTATATTAATTAAACGCTTTATATAACTCCTTAAGACTAAACTAGAAGACGTTTTACGCCCTAACCTATAAGGAGCCCCTTTTATACGGTTAAATTACCCCCCCTCTTCCGAACTAACTTTTCTAGATTATATAATATAAGCTTTATACTTAGTATAGCCCCCTAAGTTAAGATATATCTTAATATAGCTACTACGAAGTATCTTAGCTAAACCCCTACTTCGTATAACCCTTACGTAGAAATTAACTACTCTATACGACTTAAATATATAGCTACTTTTAATAACCCTAACTTAGACCCTCCCGGAACTAATAAATTAAGCCTTAATAGGTATCGTACGAGTCTATATACTACTACTAATATAAAAGGTAGTAAATAGACTAATCTCCCTAAATAAGGTTACCGCCTTTCTTAAAAGTTAGCGAAAAGATTAGAACTATATAAGGCAGCTATACGATATACTAATCGATAAGGCTAGGATTTTTATTAGCTACTGCTCCCGTATTAGTATAACGGAAGATTAATTCTACGTTATTTTTCCGGATATTTTTTTAGATAAAGCTTAGGACTATTATTTATATTTTATTAGATTAGATAAAAGATAGGATAAAATTTATACTCTTTTAGATATATACTTTAATACTCGTACGAATTATTCGTTATACTAAATAGATTAAACTACTCTTTCTTTTAATATTATATAATAAGAAAACCCTAATAAAACTATAATAGATTTACTTAATACCCTCCTTAATAAACTCTAACTTATTTAATAAGCCCTTAAATCTAACTATTAAGGAGAAAAGTAATTTCTTACTACTATCGTATAAGCTTATCGCGGCGTTCTAAAACTCGAATTAGCTATAATATTCTAAAATATATCGTACGAAATATTTATTAATCGCCTTCGTTCCTCCCTTATTATTACTACGGATAAAACTATTAACTAGTTCTTTATCGAATAACGCTATTTTAATTATAATAAGTATTATATAAACCCTAGATAATCTTCTTTTACTCTCCGCTAATAACGATCGCCCCTTATATAATATTTTTCCCTATAGTAATACTAATTCTAACCTTATATAATATAAAAATACTTCGTATATAAAAAAGAAAGATATTAGTTTATAAACTATAAGTTAGATAATATCTAACGCGTACGTAAGTAATACCTTACTAGTTATAAAAAAACTAGCTAGAACCCTCCTATAAAGGAAGAATTTAGCGTATTCCTCCTATTATATAAAGGTTTTAATAAATAAGATTTTTAGTTTTTATAGTTATATAACGAAGACTCCGATATTAAAGAAGAAATTATTAGCGGCGAAAACGCGGTTTTATTTTTCACTATAGCGGCTTATATATACCGCCTTATAGGCAATAATATCTACTAATTATAAGCCCTATTAGTTCCCGCGGAATAATTCCTCCTTTTTAATATATATTATACGATATATTAAGGCGAGCTTTAAGATATAAAAGCTACGTAAATCTTAACTATAAGTAAACTATAAGTAAAAGCCTACGTCCGGGAATACCTTTATATAACTATTAACTAAACTTTAACTAAGAATATAATCCGTTTTAGCTTCTTAGAACTTATTTAGCTAATCGGAACTATTATCGTACGAAACCTACTCGGTAAAGTCTTTTACTATATCCTCGATATTTCCACTCCTTTCCTCTTTTACCTTAAAGATGCTAACCGCCTTCGCGCCTTCTACGATAATATAAAAGATATTATCGTATAATATAATAGTATAATAATCCCTATTATTAGGAAATAGGGATACCTATTCTTTAACGTCTCTAAATAAGAATTTATATCGTACTATATAGAATAAGAGTTACGATAGCTTTACCGATATTTTAGCTACCCCTATATATAATAGCTTTATAACTTATTAAAAAAGGCTAGTCCTTCGGATATAACCCCTATAGCCCTTAAGTTAATCCGATATTTATACTATTAATATTAGTCGTACGATTTAAAACCTTAGCGATCTAAATTTTCCCTTAAAAATAACTATAATTTTAACTACTTACTAGTTATTAACGTTTTTTACCTTTATAGTAGGCCGGTCTTATACGCTATTAATAAAGCTATATCCTTTTAAGCGGCCGCCTTCGTACGAAGTATATTAGTAATAGACGCTTAAAATACCTTATATAAATACTAAATTTATATATACTAAGGCCTACTAGATATTATCTCCTATAACGCCGGGACTAACTTTTCCTCTCTAAAGTTTCGTACGAACGCGAAACTACTTAGCACTATATATAAGGAAGTGCCCGTCGAAGCGTATTAGGCGATCGGTAAGGTTAAATATATATACGCCCCTCTTAGGTAAGCGTATAATATCTTACGATAAGAAATTAATACTAAGATTAACGATATAATTATCTTTTAGATAACTATTAAAGCTATTAATAATATAGCTAGACTAGATAGTCTTATCTTAATATTTTTTATTTTTAGCGCTTACTCTTATATTTTATATAACTCGCCCTTAGCCCTTAATATTACTATAAGAGCCTAAGCGATTTAGCGCGCTATAAAATAAGTACGATAAATTAAAGCTCGAGCGGATATTTTACGCGCTTTTTATACCCGAAATAGACCTAACTTATATAATATTTTATTACTTCCCCTTTAAAGCGAAGTTCTTATTTAGCGTAAAAAGGATAAATAGTAAGGTCTTTTCTATATTTCTAATTTCGATAGCTAGGATATTATCCTTAAATTCCTTATAGGACCGACTAGATTTCGTACGATATAGGTTAAACCTTATCTCCGCTCCCTCCTTACTATGCTTATAGAGAAAAAGGTACGGTTTAAAATCCTAATTATACCTCCGTACGATAAAGACTTATATAAAGCTTTTCCCTCTATATTCGTTATTATAAAGGAAAAAGATAACTATATACTTATTATATAATTACGGTAATAAGGTATTATTACTACTTTAGAATAACTATTCGAGGCCTCCGACCGTAAGGAAATTAATACCCTCTTTATATAAGAAGTCTTTACCTTCGTCTAATATAACCTTTCTTTAAACCTTACTAAACGTATTTTTAAAATATATCTTATATAAGAAGTAAAGAATCTAAATAATAGCCCTTATAAAAAATTATAGCTAGTTATTTAAGGCTACGGTAATAATAGTAAAGAAGAAATTCTTATATAATTACCTATAATTCTATATATATTATAGCGCCTTTTTTTTACCCTTAAACTTACCCTTATAAAGTTATATAACTACTAAGGCGAACTATAAGATATTATATAAGCGTATATATAGTCTACTAATCTTTTAAGTTATATAATTTACGTATACCTTCCTAAAAAATTATAAGATTAATATTTACCTTATATTTTTTTATATATTAAAAAGCCGCTATACGGGCTAGTAAAATTAAGATTATACTAGTTTAAGATATATTATAATTATTATCGTACGAACCTTTATATAACGCCCTTATTATATAATCTATATCTTTTATTTATAACGGCTAGCCCTAACTTATTCGGAATAATAAGCTTATAGATAGATAATATATTCTCTTTTATATCCGACACGTTCTCTAAACTTAAGGAAAATAAGTTAAAATAGGTAAAGCTTCGTGCGAAGCCTAAAATATTCCTTACTAATAGCTTATCTATTAACTTTAATAGTAGTCGTATTATGCGCGAATCGTACGATATCGTTCTTATATAGAAAGGATAGGTAAAGGGCCTTTATATTATTAACCTAACCGCCGATACTGCCCCGTAGGACTTTATTAGCTAGCGAGCCCGAGGCGTATATATTACTTCTACCTATTAACTAAAGGTATCGTATAACCTTACGGTAGCCGCTTAAGTAACCGATCCTTCTACGTAAGATATTTTAGCCCTTAATAAACGTATCTAGTAATAGATTAATAATACTGCTTATAGTTTATAGTTTATTCTACTTAACCTATCTCGTATGAAACTATTTATTTTCACGGATAAGTTATTTACGAATAATAGGGACCTTACTTTATAGCTTAGCACCTTAATTATCTTTAGTAAAGAAGACCGGTCCTTTAACTTATTTATCGTACGAGGTAATATCCTTTATTAAACCTTTACGAAGTATAAAAAGGTTACTCGAAATATCTTAGTAAGCGAACTTTACGGTATAGTAAATAGCGTTAATATCGGCCTAGCCCTTTACTTAACTATTTAGGCTATCGTATAATCCCTAAGCACGCCTCCGATTCCCCTTATTCTTTATATAAACTTACGTTTATTATATAACTACCTAGTACGGCTCGGCTTAATAATAGAAAAACGGTTAATAATCGATATTATAGCTATTTATAAGTTATATAAGCGTAAGGAAATTTTAGAAATATAATAGATTAATAATAAGAATAACCCGGCTAACGCTTATACTAAGGATAGTCCTAACTTAGCCTTATTAACCCTTATTTCTACGAATTCCTATAAATTATAAATTAAAGCTACCGTTTAATAACTTACCTAAGTTGTATAAGACTTATACTCTTTTCTTTCCTATATCTTTACTTTATCTAACCCTTTATTAACCCTCTATCTTTACCTTCCTATTTTTTTTTATATTTTTATATTTTTTTTCTATTATTTTTATACGAAAATTACTATTAATTCTTTCCGGGTATTATTTAACCCCTACGCCTAATTTTAAAGCAAAGCTATAAGCCCTAAACGCCTAATTTTTTTTTTCTCTTTTTCTTTTTCCTTATTATCTAACCTTACTATTACTTTTTTTCTACCCCCGCCCCCTACTACTCGTTATCCGAGATAGTAATATACTCCTCCGCGTTAGGAGGCGCTCCGCCTAGTACTACTATTACCCGTCCCCGCCGCCGGCCGTCGGGCAACTTAATAGGAGTAGTTACTAAAATATAAGGTACCGGCCTAGGAGTTTACGACGCTTAACCCTATTATATAAAAAAATATCTTATCGTATAAAACTACTATATATAAGTAGTATAAGCTTTATTATTATTCGTCCGATATATATCGAAAGGGTAAGGATTTCTAGCGTAAATATAATATAGTTTTACTATTACCCCGCTATAATTTATAAGAAAGACCGCTAGAAAATAACTTAGGTATTAGATAATAATAGCCTTAATACGCCTAAAATTTTAAATATTATTAAGATAGATAAAAATATTAGATAACGGTATAGCTACTAATTAGATCTCCGCTTATTACTCTCTTATTAGTATTATTATCGTATAATAGCTAAACCTTTTTTTCTTATATTTAAAAATATTTATTATATAAAGCGCTAATTATCCTCCTTATTATAGGGTATATAAACTTAGTAAAACCTAAGTTAATAAGCTATAATATTATTAGGATAAGGAAGTATATTATACGATTAATAACTATTAATAAAAATAACTTAAGTATATTATATAACTTATTAATCTTTATTAAAAATCTTTTTAATTATTATCGTTATCTTTATCGATTAGCTTAAAGAAGAAAGAAGAAGGAGGGAAGAGAAAAAGAGAGGGAGAGAGAGGGAGCGAGGAGGGGTTTTTATACCCCTCTAAAGGCGGTAAGAGGCGGCAGAATCCGATTTTTAATTCCTATTTTTTATAATATTTCTTAGTATTTTTAATATAAGGTTATAGAAAGTCGGTTTTCTACTTAGTTTTCTTAATATTATAACTATAAGAGACCTTTATAGTAAAACTTTATAAAAACGCACTACGAATTAGATTATATAATAACCTAACTTTTATTTTTCGGCCGGTAGCTTATTTTCTTTATCTCTTTTTATTACGGTATTATAAGCGTTATTTACCTTTATAGAATTTTTTAATAATATACTTATTTAATATTATATAACTATTTTTCTCTAAAAATATTTACCTTTTAGAAAAACGGAGTTTTTTCTTTATATAATACTTTTTTATTTAGTATATCTCTTTATAAAAAGAAAAAGTCAAGTATTAGATATTATCTCTCTATACCCCTTTATATCTAATATACGATATATATATAGAAGATAGCACGGATATAGGGAAGCCTCTAACGAAATATATATTACTACCTAAGTTATGCCTTATACGACTTAGGAGGTAGGAGGTAGCTTAGATAAGAAAAAGGAGGGTATAGAAGTAAAGTATTATCTAGCTATATAGCTGCTCTTCCTCGTACGATAAAGGAAGAGCATCTATCTTTAATTATACTTAATATAGGTTACCTTTGCTTTCTCTTACTTACACGTACGTGTAAAGACTACTTAATAGAATATAATCGAGGTAAGGAACGCCTTAAGGGGTATCCGCACTAAGGTCGTAAAGGAGGTAAAAGAGGCGGAGGGAGAGGGGGGGGAGACGTTTATCTTCGTATTTAAGTTAATCTACGCTACCTTAGAATAAGTTAACGCTTATATTAATTAATAGATTTTAAGCTTTATAAGTATAGCTTATAATATATTAAACTTAAGTAAAAAGGTAGCGGTAGTATTTAAAAAGCTAGGAGGGCTAGCCTAAGCTCCGCTTAAGGTAGGGGTAGATATAACTTATAAGGTAAGCGGGATATATAAGCTAGTAATAACGAAGCTTACTAAGGCGGCGCTTATAGCGCTTTTAAAAAGTAAGGGTAAAAGATAGATATCTCTTATTATAGTCTAAACGCGTTCTATTAAGAAAAAAGCTCGCGCCGCGCCTAAAACTCTTATAATCGTACTAGATATAAATAATAATAATAATAACTTACTTATTTTTACTATTAACTTAAAGCGTTTACGTCTTATTAGGGTGCACTTTAAGGAGAGCGAGGGAGGGAGCTCGCGCTAAGTTAGTTTCGGCGATAATAAAGTTCTAAAGTTAGAAGCTACGCCGGCGCTAGATATAGTAAAGATAAGCCTAACTAGTAAGAGGGTAGTTAGGTCGCCTATAGTAAAGAAAACCCCGGTTAAGGCGGCGGCCGCTATAGCGGCTACTAATATTTACGCGGCTATAGTAAACCGTAATATTATTATAATAAGGATAAATTTAGCTAAGTTTTATATCCCTTAGACGCTTAAAAGCGCCCTACCTTAAGTTACCTAATAAGCTAATATCGGCTAAGAGTTTTAATTAGTTAGTTTTTAATATAACTTACTTTTTACTAACTTAAAGTTATTAGAGAAGTATAAACTTAAGCTATATTTTAGCGGAGTATCGAGGAGGCGCGGGGGGCTTTATAATTATAAGCTATCGCCGAAATATCTAAAGATCTTAAGGTTAAATAAGTTATTCCTTAATAAAAATAATAAACTAACGCTAATAATAATTACTCTTAGTAATACGCGGCCCGCCGCTATGCTAGATTTTATTATTATTCTAAGCTTATCTTAGCGATAAGTAACTTTACTTAAGCTAATTATTACTCTAAGCTTATCGTAATAGTAAGCAACCGCTTTATAGCTAACTATTACGCTAAACTTATCGTAAATTACCGCGCTAATAGTAACTCTAAGTAGGACGCGCCTCGCTCTAAATCTTAGTAGCTTTACGCTAAGTAAACTCGCGTTATAAGGCTAGCGTTAGTTTATAGTTACTCTTACTAATAAGGTAGCCGGAGAAGTTAAGGAGTTATTAAATAAGGAAGAAGATAATAACTTAAACTTAGTAAATATAAATTCCCTTAAGATATAAAGTAAATCGTAGATAAGGTAAGTAAATTAATAATATTATAGTTATAGTAATTTATATAAAATAAAGCTATATTTAGCTTTAGTTAAACTTAAGAGTATTAGTATAAAAAGTATTAGTAAGCTAAAATTAATATAAGTTAGTATATTAAAATATTTACTTTACGATTATAGTTACTAATAAGTAGCGGTTAAGCTTTAGTTATAGTTTAGTATTAGAGGAGATAAGCTAAGGTAGTTTATAGCGCTATTTAACTAGTTAAGGGTATTAAAAAAGTAAATAATAAATATTCTCTAGTTTAGTATTATATTAATATAAAAGGGAGACTATTTCTAATATACGCTTATAAAAAAAGAACTCTCTAAGATTAATTTTACTTATACGGAGTTACGTAATTATAATACTAATATATTTCGGTAAGTCTCCGTATTTTTTAAGCGATTTCGCCTTATTAAGGTAAGGCGGGAAATTAAAAGGAAAAAAGGTAAGCTTAGAATATTTTATACGTAGCTAGTTTTCGAAGTCCTCTTACTATACTTTCTAATCTTAGCGGAGAAAGTTAGTTATAAACTTCTTATTAAGGGGTAATATATCGCGTTTTATCTATATTCGGACTTAACGTATATATTCCTCTAATAGCTACTTAGCTTTTTATTATCTTATTAGTTAATAAAGGGGGAAGCGCGATAAGAACTTTAAGATATTTTTAAAGGCGGTTTAGATCTTATCTAATATTATTATATCTTTTAAATAGCGAAAGGTATTAGTTTTCCTTTTATTTAAGTAAAAATTAAGTAAGGGAACTTAAAACTTAGCTTTAAGGTAATAAATAAGCGTAGCCTTATAAGCTTTAAGTATTATCTTAAAATATTATAACTATTCTAATCTTAAAGCTTTAACTAAATTTAGTAAATTTCCGCTTATAAGGGTAATAATATAAAATATAATAGCGGTATATATAATAAATAACTAGATAACTTTTATATAAAGTTTATAGGCCTAAGTAAGGGGGTAACTTTAAGTAAAGGCGGATAAAAAGGAAAAGGCGAGGTTTTAGTAAAGGAGCTTAGTATATATAATTTATAAATAAGGTTTTTATTATAGCTGCTAATAGATTTAAACGCCTAAGAGTCTTACCTCGGAAATAGGGTAAACTTAGTAATCTCCTAGTTAGACTAAGTTTATCTCCGAAGTATATTTCTAGGAAAAATATATAAGCTTACTTTTCTCTAGCTTAAATTCTATACCGTAATCGCGCGCTTATTATTCGTATATTACTTATATAGCTTAAAGCTATCTTATAATTATTTTAAAGTTAAGCTTAATACTAAGAAAATTTATATTATTTACGAAACTAATTACTTATATTCCTTCCTTATATATTAGCTAGTTATAGAGCGGGGCTATATATAAGATAAATAAGATAGCGGAGAGCGGCGAATTTTAAGGAATTTTAGTCTTAATCTAATACGGTTTTAAAATCTTATTATTAAAGTAAAATTAGAAGGTACGGTCTTATAAATAGCTACTAAGGAAAGCTAGGATCTAGTTTAGGAATCTTAGATATCTAAGTTTAGCGATAAGTTTATTATAATATATAATATTAAACGCTTCCTTAATATTAAGTTATAGGAAGGACGCTACTTTTTTCTTAGCTTAAGTAGCTTAAATAAGCTTAGTAATTATAAGGATAGCTAGCTTCGTAAACTAGTTCCGCCTATTACCTATTTAGCTTTTAGGGAGGAGTTAGTATAACTTCGCGGCTTTAGTAATTTATTATCCTATTATAGTTTCTAGGATTTTACTTAAGTAATATAATAAAAATATAAGCTTATAAGTACTTACCTTATAATAAGCTTCTAGCTTTTTTCCGAATTTATATAAAATAATTATAATAGCGGACTATAGCTAGGGCGGGAAGTAACTAAATCGTATATATACTTAGAAAATTATAGCTAGCTAAGTAATAAGGATAAGGTAATATATCTTAAAAAATCTAATAGGAATATTATTTACTTTAGCTACCTTCTAAGAGGTTATTAACTTAAGCGTTATAAAAATATTAATTTAAGTAATCTTAATATTAATAAAAAACTTAAGTTTAAGTAGTTTAGTATTAGTTAGGGGTATATTATAAAGCTAAAAAAAGAACTAATTAGCTAAGATATTAGCTTTAGCTATATAGCTATTAGCTTAAGATTTATTAGTTATCTTTAGCGTAAGGAGATAAATTAGATCTTAAAAGAGATTATTTTAGATATAAGCTTAACGCTCGATATACTAAAATTTAAAAGGTAAGCTAGTAATAATATAAAGGAAAAATTACTAATAAGTATATCTTATTAAGTTTATAGCTATTTTTTAGGTAAAGGCTATCTCTTAAAGCTATTACTAAGAGGAGTTTAAAAAAAGGGACTTATATTTACGCTAGGCCCGCTTAGCTACTTAAGTAGCTAAGGCCACGGCTAGGGTAAATTACGCCGCCTTATAAAAATAGGAAAAGGCGATAAACGGCACTATCTAGTTAATAATAAGTTATAGCTCTTAGTAAAGTTAGTTAAGGGCGTTATCGATCTCTATTAAGTTAGTAAGAGGGGAAAATAAAAAGGTAATTTTAGCTAGGGACTTATAATAAACTAAGTCTAGGTCTGCTTATCTTTACTATAAGCGCGGTATATACGCTATTATAAATATAAGGATACTAGCTATAAGAGATTAGGGGATATAGTTAGATCTAATAAGGTTAAGGTTCGGACTAATATAATATATATATAAGTCTGCTATAGCTTAGACTAAGTTTAGCGTACTATCCTTATATTTATAGAAAATTCGGGTATATTCTCTTTTTAGGGTAAGGAGTTAAAATTATAGCTTAGTTATCTTATAAATTAGCTAATTTAAGTTATCGGAGAGCTTTTTATAATAGTCCTAAAGTAAGTAATATAAGTTAAAGTTACTAACTAAGACGTAGTTAGGGTTTAGGGGAAAGTTTTAAAAAATTAAAAAGCTACCGCTATAAGGGGTATTAAGGGGAGAGTAAATAGAAATAAACTAAAATCCGGAATAGAAGATAATACTTATTTAGTCCTCCCCTATTTCTAGGAACTAAGTAAATATATTATATCTTTTATAAATATAAACTAAAGCACGGCCGCCGCTATAGATAAGGCGGTAAGGCGAAGTTTTAAGCGGAGGAGGCTTAGCGCTAAGGTAGCTAATAGTTTCCTAGAAAGTAATAATATTATAATCCGATTTACTATTAAGTATTAGCTTAGCTAGCTTAGTACGCTTATTTATATTCTAAGAAAGGACTTTTATAGATATAAGGAAATAGTTATAATAATATTAATTTCTTTATTATAATTTCTTTATAGCTTAGTTATAAATCTTATCTAAGTCTAGGCCGGGGCTAGGGTAATTAGTGCTTCTACGCTTTTTTAGATAGTAAGGTTAAGTTAAACTAAAGATAAAGCTAGTTTATCGATAGTTTATATAGGTAGGACGCTATTTATATCTTAGGGGAGGGAGGCACTCCGGGCCCGTTAGATAAAGCGTCTTATTACCTTAGGGGTATCTTTAATTACCTATATCTTAGTAGCGGGGCGGCCCCCTCCGGAGCCTAGGGGTTATCTATACTTCCTTTTAGTAATAAACTAGCCCGGGGACGTATTATATATAATAACGTCCTCGGTTATTACTAATTTTATCGGTCGTAAGATAGACTATAAGCTAGGCTTAGCAAATCTAACTAGTTATCTCTTATAGTAGGCTCTCGCCCGATCCTAGTACTTAATAGCGACGGGGTAAAGTGTTACGGACCCTACCCTTTTTATTCTTTATCTTCTTATCTAAGATAAGATAAGTAAATAAATACTAAAAGGGATAAGGGTTCGTATTTCCTTCCTCCTAACTTTATTACTAAATAGAGCCCTTAATTCTAGCTAAGCCTTATTATACGAGGTTAGTACTAAGGTTAGTAAGAAGGGGGGTTTTTGCTTTAGACTCTTTTAAGGCGATAGGAAGCTTTTTCTATTAATAAGAATAATAAGTATTAAGTATTACTTCTTACGCTTATTAATAAAGGAAGGGATAATTAATAATTAATAAAAGAAAAGATAATTAGTAAGCTAAAAGAATATTTATTATTAATTACTAATTCTAAAGTAAGGGAGACTTAGAATTAAAAGCTTAAGGAAGGAAGAAGAAAAAGGAAAGGAAAGAGAGGGAGGGAAAGCCTCCTTATATAGTCCTTTTCCTTCCTTCGCTTATTAATTCTATAAAAGCTGCTAGAAGCTTCTAGAAACTAAAACCCACTTTTACCCTACTTCTCGTAGCGAGTAAAATTCCGTTTTCTTATCTGCCCCGCTTTTACCCCGCTTTTCCGTAGCGAATAAAAGCGTAGAAACTTATCTCTTTTTCGATCGCTATATAATTTCCCGATCGTTACGCTTAT
>PDHQ01000588.1:0-14953 GCA_003339415.1 Ophiocordyceps camponoti-saundersi (nom. inval.)
ATTATTATTATTATTATTATTATTATTATTATTATTATTATTATTATTATTATTATTATTATTATTATTATTATTATTATTATTATTATTATTATTATTATTATTATTATTATTATTATTATTATTACTATTATTACTATTATTAAGGAAACGGTTATATTTCCTAGTAATTTCCTCTAAGGTTTTTCTATATAATTTTATAACAAGGTTTTTATAAGTTATATAACTATAATTAAAAATCCTTAAAAATTATTATAAAATATTTTAAGAGAAATCCTTATAAATATTAGCGCGTAATATTACCCCTTAATAAAAATTTTAATATACTTAGTAAGACTAGTAATATTTACTATATAAAGGATTATTTAGAGAAATTATAATATTATCTTAATTATAATCTTTATAATTATAGTTTATAGTAGCGGCTTTAATTTAGCGTTAAAGATTAATAAGCGAGCTAGCGGTAATTAGGAAGCGGTTATAAAACTCCTTAAGTAATATTAGTATATATTAGAAATTCCTAGCTAGGTATTATATCTTATCTAAGTCGTAACCCCGCTAGTAAACTTAATATTCTAATTAATAATATTATTTTATAACTTAAAATTAAAAAATCTAATTAACTTCTTACTTTAGTATATTATTAATATTTTTTAATTTAATAAGAGGTAATTCCTAGCTAGGTAAAAGATTTATAATAACTTTATAAAGGCAGTTAGGGTAAAATAAGTTTATTATCTAATAGCTATTTAGCAGGTTAAGAATATAGCTATACCCCTATTTTTTAATAATTATAAAAAAACCTAACTATTATATATTAAAGTATATTATAAATACGCTTATAAAAAAACCCTTATAGTTAAAAAATACTTTATTATTAACTATAAAGTTTACTAAGTAACGCTTTTTATTAGCTTATATTTCCTACTTATAATAGGCTTTCTTAGCCGCGGCTTAAGCTTATTATTATATTTCCTACGCTTAGGCGATAAGTTTATAGGCTATAATAATAAGGCCCGAGGAGTTTAAGGGATTTAAGAGACTAATAATCGAAAAGGGGTTCTATATATCTTTTCTAAAAGTAATTATAAATAAGGCTATACTAATTAACGCGTGCTATAAGGAGTTATACGCGAAATCTAAAGTAGGAAAGAAAATACTTTAATTATCCTAACGCTTATTTATATAATATTATAGCCTTTAGTTTAAGTATTAGTTAGTTATTTTTACGCTTCCTTATATTTAAGGATAAAGGGCGCTATTATATTAATATTTAATACTAGTTAGCTAGTTAATTTCTCTAAAGAATTTTAAAATAAATACTTTAATATTATTAATAGTTTATATATCTAATATACTAAAAAGATAATAAAGGTATTAAAAATAATATTTTATAAATATTTTAGCTATATTATTCTTTTTACTTAGTAATATAATAATAATCTTACTTAGCTTATAGATAAAAGTTTAAATATAGTTATACTTAAAGTAGTTTTCTAATATTACGTTTTTATTATAAGTAATATACTCTTATAAAAAAGTTAGAATAAGTAAAAAGTATAGTAAACTTAAAGTTTTATCTTATAATATTTTATTCTTTTAATATTTATAATAATTATAAATATATTAGCGGATATTTTACTTTATCCTAAGCTAATAATAGCTTTATTAAAATATTTAAATTATTTTATTTTATTTATTATAAGCGAAAATAGCTAGCTTATATATATTTCGAATTAAAGTAATATAAAGGAAGAATTACTTCTAGCTATCTTACTTAGGTATTATAAGGAGATTATTATAAAATCTAAAGTTTTAGCTTATATTCTTTTCTTAGATTAATTATACTAACTCCGCTTCTAATAAGATAGGGTTTTTTATAAAATAAATAAGGGTAATTATAAAAGTTAAAGTTAGGGCTTTAAATTTAAAGCTTTCTAGGAGAATTATTATAAGCGTTTTTTTCTTTCTTATAAGCTTTTATTATTAGAAGCTTAGCTATCTTTTAAGAAAGGGCGTATATAGCTATATTTAGTTATATAAGATAATATAAAAAATAAATATAAAACTAAGTAAGGAAATTAAACTATTAAACTTAATAAATAAAAAGTAATCTTTTTATTATAAATAAACTAAGGCCTTATAGTTTATAATTATATTAAATTTCTAACTAAGTAATTTTAAGTGGAAATACTTAAGGCTTTATATAATAGCGAGGAGTTTATAATTTTAAATTAAGTATATATATTTAACTAAGTTTATTATTTTTAGGAAAAAGCTTATAAGCTTTTATATTTAATTATTTTATTATTATTAAAATATATTAATAATAATATTCTAAAAAGCGTTAGTTTTAAATCGAGTTAGGAGCTTTAGATAAAAGAAAGCGAGTATTAAGGCTTATATAGCTAGTTTCTTTATCTTATTAAAAGCTTCCCTTTACTTTAGTCTAAGCTTAAAAATAGCATTTTTCTTTAGAAAATAATTTAAAAGCTTAGTAGCGGTATTAATATAATAATAGAAGATCCGGATAAAGTTATAAAATCTTATAAATAAATAAATAGCCTTATAATTTTAAAAATCCTTAAATTTTTAATTTTAAATTACTTATATTTTATAAAGGTTTACGCTTATTTCTTAGATTATATATAATATTATATTAATATAATTAATTTTTATAATATTAATTTTTAACTTTTAAATATCTTTTTATAAGTTTATTTAATATAAGTATTAGATTATTCCTTAATATTCCTTTTAATATTCCTTTTTTTATTATTTAAGTAAATTAATATATTATTAATATATATATTTATATAGCGGTTAAGCAGATTATAAAGTTAAGCGTTAATAAAATTTAAAAACTAAGTAAGCTATATTTTAAGGCTAAATAGAAGAATAAGCTAGCAGAATATATTAAACTTTATATAGAAAGCTATAAGGTATTTAAAATTAGAGTTAAGATAAAAATAGTAAAATATTTAAATAATATTAATTTTTAAGAATTATCTTACCTTCTAATAGCTAAATACTATATTTTTTAAGAAAGGGGTAAGCGAGATCTAACTTTTTAAATAATTATTTATTTACTAGTAATTAATATAAAAACGTTAAGCTATTAAATATAGCTTTAGCGTGAAGAGAATAAAGGTAATATAAAAACTAATATCTAGCTTAATAAATCTAATCTTAAGTAAGTAATTAATAATTTCCTTTTCTAATAATAGGTATTTTATAAGCGTTTTATAAAAAGGAGATTTTATTAGGTTTAAGAGCTTTTTAAGTTTTAAAGTAATATTATAGCTAAGTTAAGGACTAGTAAAAATATAAGCTTCCTTCTTACTAAAAAATCCTTTAAAATATATAAAAGCTAGAGGAATTATATTATATATATAAGCTATATATTTAAGTTCCTTTTTTTAAGGGAATAGGATTGTTTATCTTATATATATATAGCTAGCTAAGCTTAACTTTATAATTATAATTAAGTTAAGGTTATTTTTTAGTTTTATAAGAATTATAAATATTAGTAAAGTTATCTTTTCTTATTATATATAATAAGGGTTTTATTATATTTAATAGAGAAGCTATTTTTTTAAAGTATTTTTATTTATATTATTAGTCTCTTAGTTACTTAAAGTTAAGGCTAGCTTTTTTTCCTTTATAAGCTATATAAAGTCTTTTTTCCTTTATAAGCGCTAGAGGATTCGATACTTATACTTATCTTAATAAAAAAAGCGGCGCTTCTAGCGTTTAGCATTTACTTAGATAGCTAGATTTAGATTTTTAGTAAAAAGAGGCTTTTTAAATAGTAAGATTAAGGGCGAGTACTTAGTAAGGGCGGGCAGGTTATTTAGCTAAATTAGCTTTTAAGCTATATAGTTAAGTAGTAACCTTTTCTTAGCTATTTAAAATAAGCTAATAAAGAGATCTTAAATATAGTTAATTACTTAGTAGATTTCCTAAGGAAAATATTATCTATTAATTATTAAGGTAATAATTAAGTGCTTATAAACTAAGCTAGCTTAATAGCTTTAGAAATTAATAAGGGGGATAAGATAGATAAGGATAAGCTTAGCGCTTAGGCGCTTTATAGCTTACTTTGTAAAATAATAGCTAATTAAGAGATAGGCGTTTATTTTAATATTATATAAGGTAAAAGTATAAAATATAATATTATTAACTTAAACTTAATTATTAATAATAAAGAACTTTTTTATTTTCCGTCCTATATATAATATTTTTAAGATTATTAAGGAGCCTTATAATAGTCTTACTCTTTTCTAAAATTAAAGTAATCTAATTAAATAAAATTAAGTAAGTGCGTCTAAACTTTATAAACTCTCCCTATCTTTTATTAATTAAGGTAATCCTTAGCTATATAGCCTTTCTTTCTATAAATAAAATAAATATTATTTTTCTAATAAACTTTCTTTTTATCTTTATTTAAAAGCTAGCCTTTTTAATATAAGGTTATAATTATAATTATAGTTTTTTTCTTTTATATTATTAAAATAGTTTTATTGCTTTTATAAGCTTTTTATATAGCTTCCTAGTAAGTAAACTTCTTTTTCTAATAAAATATAATATTTTTTATATACTTATAGAATTTCTTATATATTATATATAAATTTTAAGCCTTTATAAGAAAACTTATATTAAGGTTAGTAAGCAGATAGTCTTAAAATATATACTTAATCTAAGCTAGGGGAACTTAAGTTTTAGCTATAAGGTAGTTAAACTTAGTAAAAAACTCTTAAATCTCCTATTTATTAATTAAGGAGAAGTTTAGTTTATAAAGCTAGTTTATAGCCTTAGCGAATTTATTCGGATTTCTATAAATAGACTTTAAATACTAAACTATCTTAGCTAATTTAAAAAAAGATATTCTTCCGAATTATACTAAGTTTTTAATAATTTATAAGCTTTTCCTTTTAAGGTATAAAATAAAATATTTATTTTATCTTACTTATTATAGAAAATTATCTTATTAGACCTTATCTTATCTTTTAAGTTAATAAGGAAAGTATTAAAGTCCTCTTTTTTACTTAAAAAGTTATTTACCTCCTTATAGTAAATTTTCGCGAAATTAAAATAAAGAGGTTTAACTATCTTATTAAGGTAATTAGTATAAAAGTATCTTAAATAGCTTTTCTAATTAGGATAAATATCTCTTTACTTATCTTAAATATTATTAATATTTCTAAATAGGTCTTTTCTATATTAAAGTCTTAATTTTAGTTTTTTCAAGTTAACTAACCTTAAAGTTTTATAATTTACGCTTATAGTTATAACTCTTATAATATAATTATATTAGTAATATTCTAAGAAAAGGTAGCTATAATTATAATTTAATTTTCGCCAGAACCTTATTTTATTATAAAGTTAAGCGTTCTTAAAGTAAGTTTTTTTAATAACTTAAGAGTTTAGTTAGGGGCTCTAAATATATATCTTAAAGCTAGTTAGTTTAAGTCTTAGTTATATATAAGTTTTTTTTTATCTTATATAGAAATATAAGAGTCTAGTATATATTTATTAATCGCTTACTAGCGAAGATTAAGCTTAAAATAATATTATAGCTAGGATATATTAAGTAAATAATAATATTAATATTATAAATAAAGATTCTAAGCTAAAAAGAAAGGAAAAAAAAGAGGAAAAACTCTTATAAGCAAAATCCTAATAAAATATATAAGGGTATATATTAATAAAGATAAGAGAGGGCTTAGTAAAATCCTAATAGGAAAACAGTTATATTTCTAAGTAATTTCTATAAAGGATTCGGGCTACGCCTAAATAGCTAAGTTACGTAAGGGGTGCTTAGTTAAGTCCGCGCGCATAATAGGCGCGGGGTATATATAGGTATATATAATTAGTTAGCGCCGCGCGCGGGACGGGCGCGGGCTATATATAAACTATAACCTTAAATATATATACTATATATATCTTAAAACCTCTTAAGTTATTCTATATTAATAAAGTTAGCTTTTTATAGATATTAAGAAATATAAGACCTTTATAATAAAATAACTTTAACTATAAATAACTTTAATACTTAATAAGCTAATATCGCTTAGCTCTTAAAGTAGTAAGCTATTATCGCGGAGCTTTAAAGCTTTATATGCTAATAGCACTAATTTATATAGCTCCTTAAGTAATAGTAGTCGTAACCCCACTATAAGCCGCTACCTTTTAGATTACTATTTAATAGCGATAAGGACCTCTTTTTAATATAGCGCTCCTTTATATTTTATAAGCTATAAGCGGACTAAGCTTTTATTAATATTACTTATAATTAATAAATATTTTTATATTAATACTTATCTCTTATTGTTTAAGCTAAGGTAGCCTTATTTTTTAAGTAAAATATTAAATATAAATATAACTTTAATTACTTCCTAAGTTACCTTAATATTATATTTACTAATTTATACTAGCGCTAGATAGCTATAATAGAGCTTAAATACCTTATATAAAGCGCTTCTAAGTCCTTCTCTAATTTCCTTATTTATTTTAAAGCTAAGCTTATTTTAATAAATAATACTAAATAAGCTAATAAAATTAAAATTATACGCTTTTATTATACCTTTATACTAGCTTTTCGCTAGTATTATATAAGGCGTAATATTCTCCTAACTAAGTATATTATCGCTATTACTAGGATCCGCGCTATTATTATAAATATTAAGTCTTTCCGCCTTAAAAATAAAGGCTAGATACCCTTACCTTCCGCTTCTAAGCTATCTTAAAGTACCCTATTAACTAATATATACTAGACCGGCACCTAGCCGCGCTTTAGTAAATATAGTAGCCCCCCCTTTTAAGGCTAAAATAGCTACGGCAGTAAGACTTATTATTAGGTAACTAAGGCTAATAGTAATAAGATTATAAAATAGCGCGCTAAGGGCTACTATCTTTACTATAATAATACCGGCTATTTTTTATATAAGTATAAGCTTAATCCTCCCCTACTAGCTTTTTCGGTCCGCTTTATAGATATTATAAAGGAGAAGGAGAACCTTACCTTAAACTAGGAAAATAAATCCCCCTTATATTAAGTCTCTTATAAGGGGAGGACTCTCGCGGTAATATTACTTATAGAATATTAGATAACTATTTTATAGATATTAGTTAGAATATAAACTTACCTCCCCTTTTTCTCCTTATATTTATAAATTTTATTTCTTTTATTATTATATAAGCGGATAATAGCTATAATTATTATATTATTATATTATTATAAGTAAATTTTTTATATAGCGCTATTAGCTTAAGTAAATTCCCCTCTTTTACTTATAAGTAATTTATATTACTATATAAATATATTACTAATAGCGCGTATATTTTAAGCTATATTTATTTATCTATTATTTTATTTATTTTATAGCTAATATTAATAGCTAATAATTACTTATAATAGCGTATATAATCTTAGGCCTTACTTAGAACTTAATTTTTAGCTTATTTTAAATAGCGCGTAATAATATCTTATTATATTTTAGTAAGCGGGAAATTATAGTTTACTTTATTAGCGGATTAGTTATCTTATACTCCGAATTTTAGTAAGTTACTTACCTTATTATAGCTATCCTCGGCTTTATTTTTACAGCCCTTATCCGCTATAAATCTTAGTAATATACTAGTTACTAGTTCCTTACTATTAGCTTATAAGATATTTTTTATATTTTATATATTATAACTTTTACCTTAACTATAGGCCCCTCTTTATTTTCTAAAATATTAAATTTTACTAACTTATTTAATAAGGAAAAAGCTAATATTTTACCTTCTTATTATAATAATTATAATTATTATATTTAACTTCGCTAAAAACTTAATAATTCCTTACCCCTTTTACTTTAAAGCTTACTTTATAATATACCTTATAAGTATCTCCTTAAAGTTTAGAAATAGATTATTAACTTAATAGATAAAAGATAAATTTATACTAGCTTATTATTTACGGCCGCTTATATCTTACTTATAAAAAAGCTAGGAGGCGGGTAGCGCTTTTATATTAATTATTACGCTTTAAATAAGGTAATAGAGTAAAATTATTATCCCCTCTTATTTATTAAGGAAACGCTTTATAGCCTTTTAAGTACCTATTAGTTTACGAAACTTAATATTTATATTACTTTTTATAAGCTTTATATTATAAAAAATAAGGAATACCTTATAGCTTTTTATACTTAGTTTAGTTTATTTAAATACCTTATTTACCCTTTTAGCTTTATAGGAGCGCCCGCTATATTTTAGTATTATATTAATATTACTTTTAGTAACTTTTTAGAGGATTTTATTATAATATACTTAAATAATATCCTTATCTATTTAGGAGGTTCTTATTTTAATTATTAGCGTAAAGTATATATTATACTCTTATATTTTTATTAAGCTAAGCTTTTTCTTAATCTTAATAAGTATAACTTTATTATTTATAAGGTTAAATACTTAAGGTTTATTATTTACGCTAATAAAGAAATATAGCTAAGCTTTACTAAAGTTTTTATAATTTTAAAATAAGAGGCGCTAACTTATATCTAAGGCGTATATAGTTTTCTTAAGTTTACTAACTTTTATTATAATTTTATACCTTACTTTTTAAACCTTATAGCCTTTTTAATTAAGCTTACGAAATATAGCGCGCTTTTCTATTAAACTAATAAATATTAGCTTATTTTTAATATACTTAAGTCCGCGTTTATCTTTACCCCTATCCTCGCTTAGTAAAATCTAAACTATAATATTATTATTAAAGCTAACTATTTTAGCGAGGCTATTAGCGGGTGCTTTTCCTAGTTCGGCTTAGATTATATCTTTTAGCTTATTATATATTATTTTAAGAAACTTTTACTTATAAAATAGAATTATATAATTTCTAATAAAGAATTTCTCGCTATTATTTCTTACCTTAAAATATAGTTTACTAAATTATATAAAGTTACGCGGCTATTTTTTATTTTTATAAATTATAAGGCCTTAGAGTACTTTATTACGCTTAAGGCTATAATAAAATATTAAGCGCGTTAGGCTAAGATACTTGCCTTTTTTAACTTCCGCTTTTAGTATTATCTTAGCGTATAAATATCGCGGCTTAATACGCTTTTTTAGCGAAAATAAGATCGCCGCGGGATAAAGGAGCGCTTTAGTTATATAGCTTATATCTATTTACTTTTTTAAATTATAGCTAGTCTAATCTAGCCTAGCCTTATCTTAGTTCCTTATAGCTATACCCTTTATTTAGGACGCCTTAGCCCTTTTTTATAATAAGACCTTATAAGACTTTTAGTTAGAGGCTTTTTATATTAATTCCCTTTATTATATACGCTATTAAGCGGTTTAGTTAAGCGCTTAGAAGTTTCTACTAAAAGTAAGTACTTATAAGTAAGTTACGGATTATTCTATCTCTACTTATAAATAGCTATAATTCTAAGGCTATCTTTAAGTTCCTAAGTAGGAATTTCTAATTACTATACTTATTTAATAAACTTATAATTCCTTTATAGCGGGATATTTTAATAAGAATATTATTTTTATATTTCTTTAACGTAAGTTTTACTAAAATAGTATATTAATAGATATAATATATTTTATTTATAACTATTACTATTACGGAGATTATTTTAATTATTAGCGCTATTAAGAGTTACTCTAGCTACTACCTCCTCCTAAATAGTTTTAAATAACCCTCTTTATAAACTTTATAACTAAGCTACCCGCCGCCTAAAAGTCCTAGCCCCGTTTCCTAATAGTTATTATAAATTACTTATTAAAATATATTTAGCTTAAAGCTATAATATTTATAAATATTAAGTAATATATTAAGCACTTTATTTAGTATTAGTAGTAGTTTTATAGCTTCCTTTATAAATTAATTTTTAATTATAGTTTTAATTAAATAGGCTATTTTTAGTTTACTTTTTACTATCTTACTAAGGTTAATAAGCTACTTTTTATAATATATTACCCTTAAACTAATAAGAGTATAAAATATATAAACTAAAAAGTATAGGCTATTTTTTATTATATAATCTCCTTCTTATAATTTAATAAGCTATATTATTTACTTACTTATTAGCTTACCTTAAATAATTAGGACTTATCTATAATAAATATTAGTCTTAATTACTTATTTTATAATTTCGATATTACTTTTCTTAACTAGCTAGTAGAGGTAGCTACCCTTATCTTTTCCCTAAAAAGCTAAGCTATAATATTTACTTATTTCCTTTATAATAGCGTTAAACTAATATAAGCCTTTATCGCCTAAGCTTAATAGTAGTAATAAGACTCCTTAAATAAGTCTTACTAACTTACGGAATAGTTTTAAATTAATAACTTTATATAGCTTAACTTTACTTATATATAGTTTAACTATTTATTTTAAAAGCTTAATTACCTTAAGGGTAAGTATAAGGTAATAGCTATATTAACGCTACTTATTATTACTTTTAATATACTATTTAGTATTTACCTTACTTTTTATATTAATTTTATTAAGCGTATTATTAGTAATCCTTTACTATCTTAGTTACTTACTAACTCCTAGCTAAATCCTCTTTTTTATTTTTCTTATAATAACTTATTTTTTAATAAATATAAAATTAAGGAAATCTTCGCTATAAAAAACGCTAAAAGTTAGCGCTTATAAAGTAAGATATTTTATTAACTTATTTTTATAAAATAAAAAAATTATATTACTTTAACTTAAAAGCTACTTAATAGCTTTAAATATTATATAATATTAAATTATTTTAAGTTTATATAAAAAAATATATATTTTTATAATAGCTTAAGGTAAACTTAATTATATATTTATTTAAATACCCCTTATAGCTAGTTATTCCCCTTAAGTAACTTTCCCCTTTTATTATATAAGTATAATATTACCCTCTTACTTCTTATTCTCTTTTATTCCTTATTTACCTATTTCTCCTCTTTTCTTATATTAGCTTTAAGTTAATATTTACTTTCTCCGCTTTCTCCTTATAATCTTTTATTATAGTTAAATAACCTAGGAGATTATTATAATACTAGCCGTAACTTAGCGCTAATATTAACTTATAATAGATATATTTCTAAGTAAGGGAGGGCGTACTTTAAGGCTAGGAGAATATTTAATATAATATTAATAGCGGGAATCTTACTTATCCCGCTCTCGGGCTATATATACCGCGCGTAAGCGCTAGCGTAAACTTATTTTACTAATATATAGCGGGGGAGAAGGATAAGTACTATATATAAGCGCTAAGTAACTAAAAGCTAAGTAATATATATAAGTTAGCGGGGGTAATATATAATAAGGTAATAAGTAAGCTTAGTATATTATATAAATTAATTAGCGTTATAATTATTTAATAAAAGATATTATTTTTTTTTTATTTTCTTACTCCCGCGCGTTAATATTTACTTAGTAATTTATAATTTAGGTAGCTTACTTATCCCGCTATTATTTAAGAATCTATTATTATTATTCCTCTTATTATTAAAAAGATATTTTATATTATAAGGCGAAAAAGTTAAGGCTAGCGGTAAGGGCGCCTTATTATTATTATTATTACTAATATTATATTATTATTAAAAATATATTATAAGTTAAGGTATATAAGGTAAATATAGCGATTATATTACTAATAGCGAGGATAAGCGTAAAAGATTATTATTACTTAAGTATAAAAAGGGCGTAAAAGTTAGTTACTAAGCGCGGTATAATATAAATAATAGCTAATATAGTTTATAAGTAATTAATATAAGTAAGAAACTCTAATATAAGCTAAGCGCGCTAGCTAGGTATTTTTTTAGCGTAAGGGCGAGCGGGTAAGGTAATAGCTTATCTTTCCCTAATTATTATTAATAGGTTGCAGATAGCCCGCTATAAGTATACGTTTATAGTAAAAAGGTACTTTTTCTAAAGGCACTATTTTCGCCGCTACCTGCACGCCTTATAAGCTATCTTATAACTATATTAATAATTAATATTATAACTATTATAAAAGTTTTAAATATAAAAAGTATATAAATATTCTACTTTTTATAATATAGCGATATTTTTATTATCTAAATCCCCTTTTATAGTATAGTTACTTATTATATAAAGCGGTAACTATAGCTAATTAAATAATATATTAAGGTAGTAATATAATAACTTAATAAATATAAAAAGCTTAAATAATAATAATAATAATAAAAAAATAGCTATAAAAAGCTTAGATAATAATAATAATAAAAAAAACTATAAGAATATAATAGCGGAGTAATAAAATATAAAGCTTAGAGAAATATTTACTTAATAAGGGAGAATAATATAACTAGCCTAAGGAGAAAAAAAAAGAGGAAGAAAAATTTTCTATATAAGGGGTATTTTAACTTATACCTTATATATATATATACCGTAGCTAGAAATACTCTTTTCTTAGGGCGATAAGGTATATAAGGAATTTAGGCTACGCTTAAATAGCTAAGTTATATAAGGGGTGCTTAGTTAAGTTCGCGCGTATAATAGGCGCGGGGTATATATAAGTATATATAATTAGTTAGCGCTACGCGCGGGACGGGCGCGGGCTATATATAAACTATAACCCTAAGTATATATACTATATATATTTTAGAACCTTTTAAGTTATTTTATATTAATAAAGTTAGCTTCTTATAAATATTAAAAAGTGTAGGACTTTTATAATTTCCCTTAAAGGTTTTTTTATATAATTTTATAATAAGGTTTTTATAAGTTATATAATTATAATTAGAAATCTTTAGAAATTACTATAAAATATTTTAAGGGAAATCTTTATAAGTGCTAAGATATAATAATTAGCGCGGTTAAAAAATATATAAAGGTTTTATTATTTTATAATAAACCTTATAATAGCTAATTTTAAAGGATAGCTAGATTATTATAATAAAGCCGCGGATAAGTTTAGAGAAAAGGTTAGGGGAAAAGGTATTATTATATTTACTTTTTAGCGTTTCCGCCTTTATTATTAATAGACTCTAATTAATATTAAAAAGGGAGCAGGGGCGATATATATAAAATTCTAATTTATAAACTTTTAAGGTTAGGAAATATATATATTTTTTACTTAATCTTATACCGCTTTTATTTTAAAATAGAATTAACTTTACTTAAGGTAAAACTTTTAATAAAAAGGGTAATAATATAATTTTTTTAATAAGCTATAAGATAAATAAACTTACCTTTTATATATAAAGTAAAAAAATACTTATTATATTATAATTTTATTATATAATATTTAATAATATATTTAAGTTAATAATATTTAAAATATTACTAAGGTTAAACTTTTAATATATATAATTTAATATTAAAAATCTCCGCTTATATTATTATACTTTTATTATAAATCTAATTTATACCTATTATATTATTAATAATAATTATTTAAAAACTCCGCTAAATCTTTAAATAATATTTTTTATATATAATTATATTATTAAAACCTTAATTAAAGATTTAATATTTTTTTTAAAAAGCTTCCTTATTACTTTATAATAAAGCTTACGCTAATATTTTCTTATAATAAAAGTATAACCTTTATTAATTAAATATATTTTTTCTTTAAAATAATATAAAGCTATTTTAAATTAAACTAAAGCTTATAAATAATATTTAAAAATATTATTATAATATCGCTATTAAGTAATTTCTTTATTATAAAAGCTTAGCTTTACTTATAAAGTTTATAATTAATATTTATTATAATTACCTTAAGGCCTTAAATTTAGAGTAAAGTAATAATAAAGTTAAAGTAAATTATAAGCTATTATTTATATTATTTATATTATTTAAGAATTTACTTTTTAATAGTTTTTTTTCACGCTTTAGCTATAATTATAGCTTATATTAAAAGAGTTCCGCTCCCTTTAAAATTATAAAAAAAAGGAAACCGCAGCTATAATAGCTAAGAAAATATTACTAATTAATAAAATTAAAGTAAAAAGGGCGCCTCCTTAAACTTTTTTAAACTCTATTATTTATTTAATAATTACTTATATAAAAATAAAAGTATTTTTTAAAATAATTTTATTAATATTTACCTTAGCTTTTAATAAAATAATAAATATAATAAACCTTTTAGTTTAAAATTATTATAATTTAAAGTAAAGTTATATTTTAAGTAAAAAGTTTTTATAATTATAATTAATTTATATAATATTAATTTTCTTTTTAAAGTTACTTTAAGTATAGTTTATTATTATTATAAGGTAATAAAAAAAGCGGAGTTTATTTATAATATAAAAATAAAAAGTTTATATTTATAATATTATAAGTATAAAGTTTATAAAAATATAAAAGTTATTTTAAATATTATTAAAAGTTTAATAAAAGTAATTAAAAAAGTTTTTTAAATACTTTTTTCCGCTAAAGTTATTAAACTATTAAGTAGCTAATATTTTTTATATTTTTTTAAAGAAAATAAATTAAAATATATACTAAAATATAATTTATACTTTAAACTTTATTTTAAAGCTTATAAATATTATATTAATAAATTAGTTTATTTATAAAAATAAAAATAAAAAATTATTTTACTTATATTATAGCTTTTTTTACTTAATAAAAGCTATATTAATTTAAGCTTAGTTTAAAATAGCTTTTATAAAAACAAGTTTAATATAGTTTATTTATAATATTTCTTTAAAAGGTTTTATATAAATAGCTATAAGTTTTAAAATATATTTTACTTTTTTTATTATAAGGAAAATTATACCTTATTATTAAATATTAAACTATATTTTTTAAAATATAGCTTTTTATTTTACTTTTATACTTATAAGAAAGCTATTAGCTTATTTTTAAAAGATTATTTTATATATTTTATATATTTTATATATTTTATATATTTTATATATTTTATATATTTTATATATTTTATATATTTTATATATTTTATATATTTTATATATTTTATATATTTTATATATTTTATAT
>PDHQ01000589.1:0-14925 GCA_003339415.1 Ophiocordyceps camponoti-saundersi (nom. inval.)
CCCTTACGATGTCTATTTACTTATTTTCAGTGTCCTTTTTTTTTACTCAAGACGTATTTTATTTTCCTCGAAATTCTACGTTTGCAAACGGACTAGAAGGCACATACCGGATATTCCTTTTCACTAAATTACGATCGATAAATAATAGCAAAGACCGGTATTCGGGGCTTATACCACCTATACCCGGTTTATCTATATCGAAGTCCTATACAGGATACGGATATAATCTATATTACGGATAGTTTTCTTTAGTATACTCTCGAATATACGAAGAGGTGCATTTAACGCTACAGGACGGCCTTCTTCCTATTAACATTCTTACTATTAATACCTATTAGCTCTATCTACCTATCTAACTAGGCATCTAAAAGGCATATATCTATATCTACTTCTAGTTCCCTCCCGTACGAAATTAAGCTGCTTATCTTAGGCTTCCTTTCTACCTAGGACTTACTCTACTCGATATTATATATTAGCAAATACTTTAAAGCGCTAGCCGAAACTCTTATAAATAAACGGATCGAGCTAAATAATATACGAAGCTCGAATATACGTTTATTATTCTTTAGTAGAATCCCGACTATCGAGGTATCTCACGATACCTCGCAGCCTCGTGTTACCGCCCGGCCACCTTCCTCGCACTTTCTCTCTCCTATACCTTCGGCTACGCCTACGAATTCCGCTACGTACGAAACCCTCGAGCCTTATAACGATACTAATCTCGAGCGTACGAAGCCGACAGATCACTCTCTCGACGAGTAATCTTTTAAATAACGCCTAAATAGCGCGTCCCTCGATTTATTATCGCGGCTTAGTATAGATAAGGAAAAAATAAAGTATCTTCGGGAGACCTATCCGTAGATAACTGCGACTTTTAATATAAAAATATTAATTAGCTACTTTTAGCGTAACGGTTTCGTATAATCTGCGCTCCTAATATATACTTAGCTTATCGCGAGCTACGAACTAAGGAACCGAAATATAGCTTAATATATTCGAACTAGGGAGGGACTAGAAGCTTAAAATAATCCATATTACCTATAGATTCTAACGTCTATAGTATCAGACTATTATCGGAAGCGATACCTAGTATACGTTACTATTATCACCTAGGCATATATTGCCTTTCCGATTAGGAGGGAGACCCGGGCTACTCGAATATTGTTCTTAATACCTCGACTAAATTCACTATATCTGGGGCTTTATATCGGCTATAGTATTACGAGGTTAGGTTACCTTGCGATAGGCGGCGTAATAAGTTAACCGCCTATATTAACGTAGCTCGGTTTATCCTTATCGGATATATAAGGAGCCTTCGATTATATAATACCGGGGGACTCTTACTACTGCTCTAAGAACGATAAAGTAGCTTAGAATCCTCGAGCTGCCTCTTATCTTTCTAATAGGATTATTACCCTTCACGTACTTAGCTAATACGCTAATTAAGGCGCTGCCGCCAGTCGTAAAGGTTATTACGTTTAACGACTCTAGGCCTACCGACTTAAACTTATAGGACGACTAGGCAATCCTCTCTGCTATTAAGTCGGGGCTTAAATATCTCTAGCGGAGGTATAGCGGTTCTTAAGCTCCGATTCGGATAGTTTTACCTTTTCCCCTTCTTCCCGTTAAGTATCGGATACTTCCCGTCGAGAATCCGACAAATAACGAGCTCGAAGCGATATTAGCAAGGATACGACGAATAGGGCTTAAGACGTCCTATTAGAATTATATTAGCATTCCTAGTCCTAAATTCTATCTAGCTACCTTATTAGAATTCTATTAGCCTACCTTATCTCGGATTCTCTTAGCTTATATTATTAGAATTCTGCTAGCCTTCCTTATAGGTTCGGTTAATAACTATTAGTAACCTAATAAACTTAAGGTAACCCGGAGGCGACGAGCCTATTCGATATTAAGGTCCCTTATATAGACCTTAGGTTACACGGTATAGAAGAAACGCAGCTTATCCCTATTCTATCGCTATTAGGCGGGGTTAACTCCTTAGACTACGGATCGCCGATCGGACCTAAGATTGCTAATAGAACGAAGAAGATACTATACCTACTATATATATATATTATATAGCTCGATACTCTAGCTAAGGCATTAAATAAGGTATCGGGCAATCTTAAGGTTTTAATAATCCTAATAAACTTTAGCGAGGACGAAATAGTACTTCTTTTAATTAAATAAGACTAGGGACTCCCGCTACCCTAGAAACTATAGAAAAGCTTAGCGAGCTAGACCTATCTCTTATCTTTCCGATAGGATAATCGCCCTTAACGTACTTAGCCAGTGCGATATCGAAAGCGCTACCTAGAGTCGTAAAGGTCCTTACGTTTAACTACGGGATAATATATTACGACTTTAACTTATAGTGGAATAAGGCGGCAAAGCTTTCTACTATAAAGTCGGAAAAACGATAAGAAAAGCCGCAGCCTGCGCCTATTCTATCGCCTTTAACCGGACTCGAATCCTCTCCCTATAATTAGGAACCTTAACTTAGTAAAGAAGATATATAAGGCCCGACATATATTATCTAGCTCGATACTCTAGCAAAGACATTAAACGGTATCTTAGTCGGTCTTCGGGCTCTTATAATACTTATAAACTTAGATAAAATCGAATATAAATTAATTATACGATATAAAGCGGGGATCTTAAATAATAGACTAGCTTAGAATACTCGAGCTGCCTCTCGTCTTTCTAATAGGACCATTACTTATATAAGCCCTCATTATTTTAAATATATCTAGGGGTAACGGAGCACGATATTTATCTTAACGGACAATTGTCGGATATATCTAGAAAAGAAATCCCTTTCCTCGTAACTAAGGGGGTATATTAGAAATAATAGGCTATACATATAGCTAAATAAACCGAAATACGAGTACCCTTCGTAGTATATGAAATTTTAGCGCAGTAGTTAATGCCCCGCATAATCTATTAGAGGTTAAAGGCTTATAACGCCTAATTAATAACTTCACTTATTAGCTGTAATAGCTATAATACGCTTCTATCGCGTATAATATAATTAATCCTTCACCTTATATAGCTTAGAAGTCGGCTTAGAAGCCTAAGGCCATTACCTTATAAACTACACCGACTAGCTAAACCTAGATAAGATTAATCGATATTTAGACTAGAATAATTAGTCTATAGAGCCGACTCTATTTATATTAGTTTTCGATAATTAGCCTAATGCAAAGAAACGAGCCGACCTTTTATTAAATAATAAGGATCGTCGTTATACGGATATCTTTAGCGCTAAGATTAATATCTATAATACTCGGTCGAGAATTAACCTCGCCTTTAGTTAAAAAAATATAAGAAGCTATTAAATTTCTACGCAAAGCTAGAAAAAAAGAGAGCAAAGACGGCATAGATATTCCGGCAGTAAATCTACTACCCTATAAGCTATAGCCAGGGACGACAGGACGAAAGAGTTTACGGAAAACACTACTAGAGAAGCAGCCTAGAAGATAGTAACGGAGGCCGTTAAGTGAGAAGCGTATCTTCTTACTTATCTAAGAGGAAAGGTCTCGTAATATATATTTTCCTACGATCTTTTCTCATACCGCCGTAACTACTAAAGTCCCTAATATCACCTACGCTATCTACAGTCCTCCGCTTCGGCATATCGCTTATACTTTTATTATAGACTAATATTCCGGGTTACTAAGTAGCAGGGGTATAGTGGTAATATTTTAACGCGTCGTGGTAGAGGAGATCTCCGGTATGCCGGGGAGGGGCGTCGAGGTCGGGTACTCGGTATCTCGTGGCCGGGATATCTATTATCCCGTGGCTAATACTTTATAGAAGTTCCGGGAGTCCCTTAGACAGAATATCTATTACCCCGCGAAGGATACTTCGTGGAAATATCGGACGCTTCGTTAGCGGAGTATCTATTGCTCCGTGGTAGATAAATAGCTACGTTACCTAATTCTAAAAGTTAGCTTTAAAACGCTAGAAATTAAGGAAAATATAAGGGGACCTAGATATAGGTAGCAAAGCTCGGTTAATTATATAGAAATAAAGGTTCTAAGCTATCTATATATAGCTAAAATATAAGAGTCGCACCTGTGTGACTAAGATAGGTAATATAGGATATGCCTGCTATTAGTCGTTTCGGTACTTTGTGGATATATCCGTTATATTCTAGATAAGTTATTCTATAGCTATACTTTATAATTCTATAACACTTACGCTATCTCTGCGTAGATCGAAAGATAATAGAGGTTATACCTTATAGGGATAAACCTATCTATAAGGCGATAAAAATATATATTAAAAAAGGGAGTAGAGTAGATATTAGCTATATAGATATATAATAATAATTATATATATATATATAAAGACCGCACGGCTATTATATATATACAAAACTAGCTACTAAATTAGTTAATTAATAGCGATTATATAATATATTATATAATTATATATATATAAGTAAGGTGGAAAGCTTAGCACCGAAAGATAGTATAAAAAAATTTCTTCCTTAGTTAAGTATTATAAAGAGTATATCCTCTTAGCCTATATACGGAAAACCAGGTTATATACGCAAGCAACGTTTACGGCGCCGAGTAGTGGACGTATAATACGATAAGAGGAATATCTAGACTAGTAGGAGATAAACCTTAAGAGAATAGGCATCGAAACGAGAAGTATCCGTTATAATTTCCCTCTTTAAGACTCGACTAATAAGTTATAGGAGAGGCAATACTTAAGAATACCTATTACTATCTGCAGTATAAACGAGCCCGGTATTAACGATCGATAGCGTAAGGCGAAGGACCTTACGAATATAGCGGATATCGTGCGTCGGAAGGTAGAAAAAGGCGAAATAAACATATTATTAAGTCTTACGTAGAAATATCGCACCGATATACTAGTAGAGAAGATAACGATATACTTCGAGGTAAGTTTTACTTTATATATTTATTAGTATATTAATTAATCGGGTTAAAGTTCCACGTATACCTTAAATTTTAGGTAAAAGGCGGCGTAAATATTAGGCATATAGATATCCCGATATATACGGAAATCGCGTTCCGTATAAAGACGCTAGAGGATGCCGATACGACGACTAAAAAGAATATATAGAGTACCACGCCCGTGGATTTCTTCTGCGCCCGGTTTCTTAGCACGGACGCGTATAAAAGAATAGCCGTTTGCTTAACCCGTCCTCGGATAACGTATATACCGATAGAGATAGTATACCTATAAGGGTATTTTATTAAATAGCTTATCGAGTCCCGCCGCCCGGAGTACGCTAAGGCACTTATCGTTATAATATTTAAGAAACGTAACCCTCGGATATACTTCGGCTATATACGAATATAGATAATAATAGTTACTGCTTATAAAGAATATATACTATTCCCGTTCCACGAATATATATCGATACGAGGCGTTTCGGGAGGGTTATACGTAAACTATATCTAGAATAATATAAAGATATTAATATATAGTTAGAGGAAATTTAGGGGTTTAATATAAGAAGAGGCGGAGGCAAAAAATATAACGGTAATATTCCTAGGGTCTAAGAGATAGGAAGGGGGGGTAAGCGAAGAGTTAGAAGACTATATATACGAAGAGGTTACGCTAAGAATCGCAAAGGATATACCGAACCCTTTCGCTAAGAAGGATAACGCTAGTGTTAAAGAAGGAGGGGAGGAAGATATTGCGGACTATATTATAGTAGTAATTTAAATATAAGTATATTTTATTTTCCTTAGTAATAAGAAGAAATATAGTAATATACTTAATACTTCGGCGATAGCGGCTATCGTAATATAACCGCCTTTATAACCCTTATATATAAGAGTATTTAGAAATCGAGCGAGCTTAAAAACTAATACGTGCGTATCCTATATAACTTAGTTCCCGATTATTTCTTATCTTTGTCTGGACTTATTCTCTTTAGGCGTGTCTATAGGTGTCTGAAAATTACTATATAGGGAGATAAAAAGGTTAGCAACCGTAGCGTAACCGTAAGGGGCGTAAGTCCCTGCATTATTAAAGTGTTCGAATAGCAGAAGAAGAGATATTAAGATATAAGAGTATAAGCTATATAGTAATTCTATACGTGGGAAAGGATAAGAAACCGGTTTTCCACGAAAACGATAATAATAAGAGGGAATTATAGGTGCTATTTTATTAGAGTAAAATATTATTATAGAGGGTATTTAAATAAGTAATTTCTTATAGGGAAATATTAGACGCGAGGCAAAGTTGCAATTATAAATAAGAGAGTTTTTTTTTTTTGCTATAAGTTATTACTAAGACCCGGCTTAAGATTCACGGACTCTTAAGTATCTAAAAGAGATTTTCAGAGGCCTTAGTAGTTCGTAGGTTCCTTAATATATAGAATAAGATAGAGCTATAATATATACTATATTATTAGATACTATACTAAGACTGCCTATATTACAGGTTTGTTTTATAGGAACTCGCAGAAAGGTAATTTAGCGGCGGTGACGGACACGCTTAAGGAAAAATATACGTTAACCTTAGCTAGGGAACTATCAGGGGCTTACATAGGGTTCGATTAAGTGGTCCCTTAACCTTACTTCCTTCTTCTAAGAGCTCGGAAGGATCAGGATATAAAAGGTGATCGAGACAGGATAGGGGCTATCACTAGGTATATAGTATAGATTAGTTTGCCTCGAGAGAGGAAGGAATCAAGCACGCAATTAGCCCCTAACCTTATCTTTAGAGCTATTATAAAAATCGTATATTATAAGTCGAGTCCTAGAGAGGACTAATAGCAAAAACTCTACTAAACGGAATTAAAACTTTATTTTAAACCTTGCACTTTTATACTATAAATTACTAATTTAAATACTAGTTATAAGGTTTTCGGCACTTTGTTAAATAGTTCGCATCTTATCCCTTCTTTCTTCTCTTATCTTTATATAGAAAACCGACTCCCTGCCCCCCCCCCCCCCCCCCCCTTATATCGGTTAAATACTTCGGCTACCTAAGAAGTTACGCCCCTTAGGTATCTGCTACGCTCGCTTAGGGTGTCCTTCTTCTACCGCCAAAGTAACGGAATTAAGAATCACTTATTTATTCCGCGAGCAGGTTAGAGATAGCAAATAAATTTTGCGCGGTATTAGTATATTTAAAAAGGAATATAGCCACGGCTAAAATAATATTCATCGACGCCCGTAGCTTATAGGTTATAAGTATAAAAATAAGATTAAATTAATAATCCTAATTATATATTATATAGTCGATAATATTAAATATAAAATCCGGAAACGTATATAAAAGCATTCCGAACGCTGGGGGAAAGGTCTCTCGAGGTATATATATAAGAAAATTAAGAGTAGTAGAAACTTATTAACGGAGAGGACGTATTTATAGCGTAGGTCGATACTAAAGTTCGTAAAGCACTAAATAAAGAAAATAGAAGTCCTGGCGGTAAATATAGTCGGTTACTAAGGAGCAAATAAGTCTAGTAACGTAAAAACGGAGAGCTATAGCACCGAGTTCTTCGGCAAGGTTATAGACTCGAAAATATAGTATTATATTAACCGATAGAGGTAGATTCTAGGGAAATATAGGAGGGTATGCGGAATAAGAGGGATAAATAGACTTGCTTCTTATAAGCGAAAGATAATCGGCTTCGTATCCGGACCTAGTATAGGACTAGGTATACGTAAAATAAAGAAGACACTAGAGTACTAAGGGGTTATATTAAGAAAGGTCGATAGTAGACTTAGGAGGGTATAGCGATTGCTAAAAATATTAAGTTAGCTTTATTTTTATTTTAACTATTTTAGAATATAAAGGGAGGAAATAAGGAAAAGATAGGAAGGATTAGTATAAATATACCTTTTTATAAAAATCTCTTAAAAATGCAATAGAAGGATATACGGAAACGCGATAGACACGAAACCTAAAGCTATAACAGATTATAGTTAAGTTAGGAGGGTTATCGCGGCGAAAATTAGGTGGAATATTTATTTTATAGTAAGAAGTTTAATAGTTCGTTCGCGGTATTAAATCGGTGGTTTAAGGTCTTATCGCTACCGGATTAATTTATTCCTATTATAAAAGAGTTAAGGGTACGGATAAAAAGGAAGAAAATAATAAGAGGTGAAAGTGTAAATATATAGTTAAATGTTAATATAGTGAGGGAGTTTTTTTTTTTCCTTGGCGGAAAAAAATGGAGAAGATATAATTATAGATATATATATTAAAATTATAAGAAATTAAGTTTATATAACTCCAAAGAGCCTAAATAAAGACGCTATTTAGGTAAATAGGTGATAAAAAACTGTAAAAAGTATAAAATAATACGATATAGAGGGATAATATTCTGGCCGGAACAACAGGGCACGAAAAACGGTTAAGATAGGATAGGGGCTATCACCTAGTTATAGCATAGATTAGTTTCCCTCGAGAAAGGAAGGAATTAATTAAGAATTAGCCCTTAATAATGTCTTTATAGCAGCATAGCTATATTAAAAGTCGTACATCGCAAGTTAAGTCTTATAGAGGACTTATAGTAAAAACTATATTAAACGAAATTATAGATTTATTTTAGACCTTACACTTTTGTATAGATTTTACTAAATAAAACACCTTCTCTAGGGTTAAAAGCATAAAATTAAAAAGGTTCCGCCTTTTTTTTTTCTCCTAATATCTCCTATTATTAGGTAGAAAAAAACGACTTCCCGTCTTTTGCTCAGAGGGAATTATTATTTAGCTTACCCCCCGATAAAGTTAGAGGTCCCGCTCTTATTAGTTATAGAGTATAGTAGGGTTAGGGTTAGTTACGAGTCGAAAAAAGCAGTCTACTTTGGCGGCGGTGATGGACACGCCCGAAGAAAAACGAGCGCATAACTTAGCTAGGGGATTTCCAAGAGCTCCTATAAGATTTAATTAAATAGTTCCTAAACCTTCTCTACTAACCCTATAACTTTATTTTAAACTCTATATTTATATACTATAAATTCCTAATTTAAACACTTATTCTTAAGCTCTCGGCACTTAATTAAATAGTTCTCGACTTCTTTTCTCTTTCTTCTCTTATCTCTATATAGAAAACCGACTCCTTATTATTCTCCCTATAGAGAATTACTATCTAGCTCTCCCCCCTATAGCTAGAGATCCCCCCTTATGTTAGTTAAAGACTTCAGTCACCTAAGAAGTTACGCCCCTTAGGTATCTACTGCGCTTGCTTAGGGTATCCTTCTTTCCCCGCTAAACTACCTTTGCTTCTAATTATTTTATTAGCGAAGTCCGTAGGCGGCTTAAATATACGTTAAATCTATCTAATATTATAGTACTATATATTTAATAGCGTAGATTAATAAAAACCTTTAGGTAGACTATAGTTACGATATATAATTAGTATAATTTTAACTTAGGTAAACTTATTATATTTAAAAGGATAAAGATTATATTAAAGAGAATAATATAAATAACTAGATTAAAAATAAATATTTAAAATGCGTTTAGTACTTAATACTAATACATATACTCTATAACCGATAATCTAAATCCGGGATACTTGAGGATAAAAGACGTAAATACCTTAGGTATCTTAGGCATTATAGATAAACCGTAGGCCATATGCCGAGCTATTTTATCGCGAAGTCTAGATTTTCCTTTAGGCTATTTAGTCTATACCTTAGTAAGAAGCTATAGGATAGAATACGGATCCTTGCTATTAAGATAACGATATAGATAATAGCAGATTTGCTCCCTAGCGTAGGTCTGCATAGGCCTGGCGTTAGTCTTTAAGGCTAACTCGTAGACGCGAAGATAAAATAAAATATTAGGTAGTTTATAATAGTTATCGTCGACCATAACGCTACCTCTTTTAGAGGTAAAAGATAGGTTACGGCTAGCTAGAGAAAGGTAATAGGTTTCGTAGTCGTCTATACTATAAGAAGTAGTGTAAATAGCTTGGAGGAAGCAGGAAAGAATAGAGGGTTGCTCTTCTAATAAGTTAAGAGTAATTATAAGGTCGGTTAACGTATTCTTACAGAATATAGTGTTAGTTTTCTAAATAATATATATATATATATATATAGGAAGATATAACGGGAAAGGAATTATAAGAATAATAGTATTATATTAATAGTACCTTATTATAGGCAGCGCGGAAGAAGGCCAGCCTATCGCATAAAATAACGCGATAAACTCTAAATATTCGATCACGACAAATAATAGCGAGATCGGAATATTCAGATTAGAGGGGGATATATCGGTTCCTTAGTAAATGTTTATAACGATCGTTATTCTATTTATTCGGAATTAGGGGGAATAGAAACCTCGACGATAATATAGGCTATATAGTAGGCATTTTTTTTTATTTATTTTTAGTTATAAGAAAATTAAAATAGGAGAGTAATAAAACGAGAAACTAAGAAGAGTAGATAATAATATAAAATAGAAGGGAAGAAGGATATAGATATACTATATAATAGTATATTAATATATTTATAATATATATATAATATATTAGAGGGAAGTGTTAATAAAAGGTGAAAAAATACGGGTAGATTTTAATATATTTTAATAACCTAATAAAATAATATTATTATAAGTTATAGAGTTTTATAGGGAGTACGTAATACTATTAATACGAGAGGGAATTAACATAGAGCAGGTACCGCTAGGTCGTTTATTATTATAGCTTAGAAATACGTTAAGTAAACGATAGTATTAGTATTTAGCACTATAAATAAAGACTCTAAGCTAATAAGAAAGAAAGAAAAGGAGAAAAACTCTCGTAGGCGAAGTCCTAGTAAAATATATAAAGAAACGTGCTAGTAGAGATAGGAGAGGCCCCGAGAGGGCATAGTGAAAACTGAAATCTTAGTAGAGAAGCGGTCACCTTCCTCAGCGGTTACTATTAAGGTTCTTCACGATAGGATTCCTAAACGTTACGTAATAGAGATATCTTAAATTAACGTAATAAGATATCACGTGATTATAGTTCACGTAATTATATGGCGCCAGTTATTACGTATACGCGAGTATTAGCGCTATCCCTTATCCCCTTTTCGACAACGCGCAGATAATATCGAACGGCGAGTAATAAGCTTTTATAGTACGTGATAGTTTGGCCCTATTTAACCGAGCGATATTAACTAATAAAATTAGTTAGATAAACTAAAACGGCCGATTTAAACCGTTAACGTGTACGACGAGTACGACAATATAGCTAGTAGTGCTACTTTCTTAATACCGTCTTGCCCGCGCGGGCTATATACTTTAGAGTTTAGAGTATAAGTTACTAGGGCTAAAATAATACGTATATTTACGAGTATCGGACGTAGATATATTAATAACCGCCGTAATAATATCTAGACGGTAGTTATAACTTAAAAGTAAACTAGTAATAATTAACTATTTTTCTTTACGCAGGTTTATTATAAGATATAATATATATAATATATAATAAATAACTATAAAGATTATTATATAAAAGAAACTATAAAGAAAGTTACCCTCTCTTAAACTTAAGTATATACTCTAGAAGCGAGAGTATTAATTTAGGATACTTAAGTATAAACGACTTATATAAGTCGGGTATTTTTTTCTTCCTAGATAGTATAAAAGCAATAGCCTTAGATATTTTATTACGAAGTCGAGACTCTCCTCGCGACTATTTAGTCTATACTTAAGTAAGAAGCTGCAAAATAATATAAGAATTTATGCCGTAAAAGTGCTTTATTATCTATTAGCAGGTATACTTAATAGCTAAAAGCTAGACACGAGAGGACCTAGTCTTAAGAGCTAGCTCGTAAACGCGAAGATAGAGGAATATATCGTGCAGCTCGGTATCGCTAGCGTAAGGAATAACGTTATCTCCTTCGGAATCGAATAATAGGTTACGATTAGCTAGCGAAAGGTAATAGGTTTCGTAGTTTTCTTTACTATATTAATCTATATAAGTAGCCTATAGGAGGCACTAGAGAATTAAGGGTTACTTTTCTAATAGGTTAATAGTATTATCCGGGTAATATAGCGGATCCTTATAGTATATAGAGTTAGTCGTTATATTATATATATATCGAAAATCTAGAAGAAGAGGGATATAAAAATATTAATAAGAAAAAATACCTCGTTATAAAGATCGCGAGGAAATATTAGGTTATTAAATAATATAACGCGATAAACCCGGAAGATACGCTCGCGATAAAGAATAGTAAGATTAGAATATTCGGGGTTAAAGAATATATATCGGTGCTTTATTTTTCGTAATATGTCCTAGGTATCTTTATCCGATAGAGACGGGGAGGAGTATCGAGGTAACGGTTTAAGGGACATTTTTTTTTTCTTCACCTTTTAGTATTAGAAATATAAGAGGAGAGATATAGTGCTAGAAGGAAATATAGGAAAAGTAAAATAGGCAGAAGAAGGGAATAAAGAGGTACTATATAAATATAATTTAATATAAGCAATATAAAAACAAAATAAATAAAGGGGGTTTAAAAAAATACAAATTATATATATTACTTAGATACTATTATAAGAAAATAGAATTCTAAAGGTAATATTTAGAGTTCGGTAAGGGAGAGATACTACTATACTAGGAATCTAATAAATAAATCTATAATATTAAACTCGTAATTACTTTTTTTTTATATACTCTCTAATAAGTAATAAGTAAGGCACGATATAATAGGTCTACGATAAATATTTAAGGGTAACGGAGGTGCGAGAAAAAAATATAAGCGCTAGAGTAAAAAAAATGCGGTTAGGGGCTGAGAAGGGTTTTAATTAGATAGTTCTCAAATACTTCCCGTCCCGAAAAAGCTTCCAAGGAACAGAGTTAAGAGGGGCGATTAAGACGAGATAGCGGTTATTACGAAATCTAGCAAGTAATTAGCTCTTAAGCTTATCTTCGCAGCTATCTAAAAAGCCGTATATTTAATATCGCAAAAGAATATTAGAATAAGTATTATAGAGGATATATAAAAAACCTTCGTATAGTTTAATTAAATAACTATAGAGCCCGTCTCTTCTACTAAAAGCCTTAGGGGATAAGGACATAAGGGGCGCTTAAGATAGGAGAAGGCTATTATAAAGTATATAGCGCAGATTAGTTTCCCTTAAAAATAAAGGAATTATGCAGAATTAGCCCTTAACGTTACGTTTATACCTACCTTAAAAGTCGTATATTGCAAATCGAGTCCTAGAGACTAGAGAGTACTTATAGTAAAAAGTATACTTAACGAAATTATAGCTTTATTTTAAATCTTATACCCTAAAATAATAAATTACTAGCTTAAATATATATTTCGAAACCCTAGTTTACCGATTAAGTGGTTTTTACGTTTCTTTTTATAGTTTACTTTATCTTTTTATAGGAAAATAACTTCCTATTACTTTCCTCATAGAGAAATACTATATAGCTTATACCCGTATAGCTAGAGATAACTTATAGCATTTGAAGACTATAGTTACCTACGAAGTTAGACGTAATAGGTATCTAGTGAGTGTGCCTAGGGTAATACTAACCCTCCCTCGTTATTTAATAAACACCGAGAGGGAATAAAATTAGTTTTTCTCTTCTTAACTATAGTAGATAGTAATAGAGCGGATATAGAGAAGAGATTAGTAGAACAAAAAAATAAACTAGAAAATATAATACCCCTATAGAAATTTCGTTAAAGTACGGAAACCTTCGGATATAAAGAAATCCTGCTAGTACGTTAGGTTAGCACCTCTAGATAGTAGTATATAATCCGACGATATTAGGTGTAAATTATAATCCGAGGAATTAGTAGACTATTATTTGTTAAAAAGGAAATAGATAATAGGGATATATTTGCAAGCGGATAAAGTATAATAAGAGGGAAGAGTAAGAATCTGCAGAATCTTAAATATATATAGAAGATAGAAGTATAATATATAAGTAATTAGGAGGATAATAATAGAAATAGAATATACGTATAAAATAGCGTTAAGATTATAAAAAGCTATAAGATATTAGGGTATAATAAATATAAATACTAGGTATTAGGGTTAAAGGGGAAAAAACTAATTATATATAATTTATAAATAAATAGAAAGAAGAGAAAAATAGTAAATTATAAAGATAACGAGTTATATAAGATAGGATATAGAAACGTTATTATAGAATAGATTAACTATTATACGTAAAGTACCTTAATAAAGATACAAAGGGTAATTTAACGAGGATAGGAACGGTCACGTAAAAGACAAGAATGCGGAGCCGAGAGTATAGAGAGAAGCGTAAAAATTATTAAAATAAATATTTTATAAGGAATATTTATATATACTTCGTAGGAGCGAGTCTTAAAGATACTATAAAGAAATAAGTTAAATAGTAGATAGCTTACGTAGTTATCTATATTTTATATACGCCGACGGCGACTAATTTTATATATTAAAGGGACCCACGATTATCGTTGGCCGCTAAATTATAAAAGTAAAAGGATATATATATATAAGTTTAAATATATATATAAAGGAATATTTATAGGACGAATAGCCTAATAGTATATATATTGACCCCGTCCTATCTATATGTATACCTAGTTATAGGATATAAACCTAAAAAATCGGTCGAATTATTTAAATTAGCTGGTAATATATAAATAGCCTATACGATACGAAAGACCCGCAGAACCCGTGTGACGGTGTGACAGTGTTGAGGCCACTTCCTAGAAAACGGATCCGTGAAGTCCGTGAAATAGCTAATTAGAGGAAATAAACGACCGTAGAATACCTATAAACCGGTACGGCCGATAGGATAATAACGAAACTACTTTATCGAAGACAGATCCGAAAAAAATCATAACATAGCTTATTATACGGGACGACCTATATATATATATATATATAATAATACGACACTATAAGACCTATATATATATAATATAGGATAGTGAAGAACCTAGCCCGTTAAAGACAGACCCGTGAAGTTTA
>PDHQ01000058.1:0-25957 GCA_003339415.1 Ophiocordyceps camponoti-saundersi (nom. inval.)
CAACCAACCAACCAAACCCTCAAAGGCCGCTCCCGTCCAATCCGTCCGTGCCAAGTGATTATCATACAACGGGGTTTTTTCTGCGTTCCTCTCTCTCCCTCTCTTTCTGTCTTTCTCTCTTGAATTTACATATGTACGCCTCCACGTGGGAAAAAAAAGGGGACTTTCTTCGAAGTGTCCGCCCCCGTTCCTAGTATCTATGTAAGCTGGTTCTTATACTTGCGAAATGGCGCTTTTACGGCGTCTCGTCTCGGGGGGGGGGGGGGGGGGGGGGGGGGGGGGGGGGGGTGTTTTGGGGGGGGGGGGGGGGGGGGGGGGGAAGAGGGGGGTTTTTTTTTCTTTCTGTTCGGAGGAGAAAAAAAGAGGTGATGCTGCTTGATTTGTTCTGTTTTTGTTTTTCCAATAGTCGAGACCTGTGTAGAAGAGCGACAGACCAGAGAGGGTGATGATTATTCTTATTTGCCGTCGAGTGCAAATTTTGTGCTGTCGTGTTTAGCCTCTGGTGGGCAGCGGAGGAAGAGGCCGGCTCGGGGGAGGTCCAGGGCAAGGCGGGAGGTGAGAAGGACGCTGAGAGGCAGGCATGTTGGGTAGTAGATTTGTTTTCGTAGTGAAGGAAAGTGAGGAATATGATTGTTGATCTTGAGGTATGTTTATTGCTGGATAGCGGAATGAGTGGGTGAAAGAGAGAGAGAGCGATGCTGATCCTGGAGGTTCAACGGGACGAGAAAGGAAGAGAGGGAAAGGGCTTTATGTACGTCCGTAGACAGGCCTCGGAGAAGGCAATCTGGGAGAGAGAGAGAGAGAGAGAGAGCCAGGACAAGGGAGCTCCATCGCCGGGCACGGTACCTCTTCGGACGGTGTGGGGGGGGGGGGGGGGGGGGGGGAGGAGAAACGGTACGTACAGGTACATGTAAGGCACCGAACCGCCGCCGCTGCCTCCGCCGCCGTCACCCCTGGCACGTCAGCCCAGCGCTGAAAGAGCCCTTCCCGTCATCCTAAGACAGCAGCTTGGTGACGCCCGCCCGAGCAAGGCGGGCAAAAGAAGTTCCGGCCCCCAGCAGAGGAGCGCCCCACACATTGCCTCTCTCTCTCCTCCGCGCCCCCCCTCCTCTCCAAATTCCCACCTCACTCCATGTCACCCCACCTCACCTCACCCCACCCCTCCCCCCCCCCTGCTGCCCTGGTGCAAGGTACAGCGGAGGTAGAGGCGTCGTAGCGAGCCCTAGCCGCAGTCGCTACCCTCTAGACTGTAGTGGATACGTCCACTACTAGCACAACATGTGTATGCCCCGATCCGGGGAGAAGGGGGGAGGGAACACTTAGAGCAGCGTATCATGTAATCTACGTCGTCTTCTTTCTCATTTTTTTTGCCATCACGCGATGGCGTCGGTGGAATGATGTGAGCGACATGTCGTGTGTATGCAGGAAGAGGAGAGTAAGCTTGTCGGACTCCGACTCTGCCTCTAACATGATTCTTTGCAATCGAAAAGGAGGGAGGAGTGTGAAAAGAAGAAAGTGGTTTTGACTTCCCTCCTGCTCCGCTCTGGGGCTTTTTTTCCCCTTTCAGCCGGACTCGCTCTCATGACGGCGGCTCATGTTTCCTTTCTTCTTTTTGTCTCCATGCTTTCTTCTTTGTGCAATTATTTCTCACAGCCGTGTTCCTGTGTTCCTGTGTTCCTGCATATCCCGTACCTACATGCCTACATACATACGTTAGCAAATATCCGTAGGTAGTAGATCAGGTCAATGCCGGATCCCTTTCTCGTGCATACATATCCGTTCGTACATACATACATACTACATTCATGCACCTACTGTATACTCAGTAGTCGTTTATACCTACCTACCTACATACACACTCCATACCTGTAGGACTAGGTAGAGGCAGGCGGCGTTCGCAGAAATGCTTAGGTATTCATTCCCTCTTCGTCTGGTGTGACGGCGGCAATGGATCGACACTCCACCACCGAATAAAAAACTTGACCACCTCAAACCCGCTCCCGTCCAATCCGTGCCAAGTGATTATCATACGGGGTTGCCGTCTGCGTTCCTCTCTCCCTGTCTTCTTTCCCCTCAATTATGCCTCCACGTGTAAAGAAAAAAAAAGGACATGTTCGAAGTGTCGACTTAGCTGTCTCTCGTACTCGTCGTGGTATGGCGCTATCACGACGTCTCAACCGTGTTTTTTCAACCCTTCTCTTACATACTTCTCTGAAGGAGGGGCGTGGAAAAAGGACGAAACAAGAAATACTCTAATGGAAGTTTCAGGAAGAAAGGACGGGAAGATGTAAAAAAAAAAAACATAACGAGTCGGGACTCTGTCTCTGTAATTTTGACTGGGACTATCCATACAGGCTACTAATGAGGCAGTACGATGGTCCATCCATCTCATTAGCTAGGTTGCCTAGCGAATCACTCTCTCCCCCCCGTCCCCCTCCACCTCCTCCTACTACTCCAATACCTTTAACCGATGGTGTCACTACAGCCGAGATACCTCTGGTAAGAGAAAGAGAGCGAGTGTGTGTGAATGGGCCCGTGTCTCGAAGACACACGGAAGATGCCACGATGAAATAAAACAGAAACAGCAACTCTCTTCTTTTGCTTCAAGACAGACAGCCATGCGCGGTCCAGCGCAGGGATAGTTTCTATCAGTTTTTTTTGGTGGTCTTGGTTTCTTTTTCCTCTTGGTCTTGTCCTTTCCTTGTCTGCCTTAGCAGCGTCTTGGCACACGCACTATACAACCATACTACGGATACCACACACACCACATCACACCGCAAACACCACACACACACACACACGCACACACGTTCAGAAAGCATTCGTAGGGATTACGCATGTGAGAGAGGGGAAAAAAAATCTGAGAATTCCAATCTTCGAAACCCCTGTTCAGCGCCGGGGCGGGAATTGTATGCACAATGGCCTGACAGCGGCAGCTCTGGAACCGTAGCACGACCGACGGCGGCTTATCCTCTTCTTTCCTTCTTGCTACCCCTTTTTTCCTATTGCGAAAAAAATGTGACTATTTTCGACCCTGGAAGAAAGCGAACAAGAGATAGACAGAGCACGTAGGCACAGACAAAAAAACCATCAGATAAAGGGGGAAAAGAAAACAACCAGAAGGTAGCGGCGATCCGTCGATGTCATCATCGCCGATTGTACGCAGCCCGTGCCATGACACGCAAAAAGAGAGAGAGACGGAGATACGGAGGGAGAGAGAGGGAGAAAAGGCAGGAGCAGAAAACACACACACACTTACGACCCCCTTGGGTAAACTGCGCCCGAGTGCCGTTCCGCCCGATCGGCGTCCAGACCGGGGGACTAGATGCCCGATCGTGGGGTGACTCGGACGAACCCCCTTTATTAGAGGGAGGATACAGTTACGTCGGTAACGGCCAAGTTTGTGTGTGCATGTATGTGTTTTCTTTTCGAGGAGCTGATGATCTCCCGATCGTTGATGTTCTTTTCTTCTTTCTGTTATTGTGCCCTTTTTTTTCCTTTCATTCTTTTCATTGTTACGTCTCTTCTTCTTTCTTTCTTTCTTTCTCAACAGTAGTAGGTAGGTAGGTATGTACGGATAGCCATGTATGTGTGTATATATGTATTTCCCGTGTTTCAGCATCGGGGAGGAGGCTTTGAGCCTTGGGACGGGGGGGCTCCCTGCGTATAATTTGCCCCGGAATGACTCGCGATGAAATCATATATGACGCGTGACGAGAGAGAGAGCTGCGTCAATTGCCTCACTTGAGCTCTCTCTTGGTTCTTTAAATACATGCATGCATCGCAGCCTCATCCCTGTCTACCCTTGCTGACGCCCGTCGAGGGGGGGCTTGCGTCACGCGCTCTTCTTTCTCTTTCTCAATCGTCCAATCCAGGTTGCATGCAGCCTTACGGTGCCCTCCTCTTTTTCTCTTCCCTGCCCCCCCCCCTCCTCCTACTTCTCGTACCTTTTCCCGGGCCGCACCGTCACGATGCATAAGCGGGCGGACCAAATCAGATGGTCATGATGCTGAATGCGGAAAGATGATGATGGTGATGATGATGATGCCTTCTTGGATGATGGTTCCACACTGCTCTCTTCTCACACGGGACGGAGGAAAAACGAACAACAGGATGAAATCATAAGGGTCCTCGAGACAATGCAGCAACTCACCCCCCCATCATCCCCTCCCCTCCCCTCCCCTCCTTCTCCCCCCACCCGTCTACGGATATGGATAGACATGTTCGTAATCGTACATGTCCGGACTCCTCAAACGGATACACACACACACACACACACACAAACACACACACACACACACACACACACACACACACACACACACACACACACACAAACGTATACCGAGTCAGGTGCTTTCTAGAATCACAGACGCTACGGCATGCAAGGCCACGGAGACGGCTCGTCCGTGTCTCGGTCTCGGCTGGCTGGCTTTAGGCTCGACGGCTCGCTCCCATCATTACGGGAGATGAGCTCTGGACTATCCAATCCACCTACACAAGTACTGCTGCTTGTGGTCTCGGTCCCGATACAGGTGAATTGGCTACGGACACTACACTCCGTACTCCATACTGGAGTGGATTGAGGCGACGCCACTAAGTGATCTGGTGTTTGTTGCATCTCCATTCCTGTCTAGCTCGCCCCGTCTCTCCTCTCCACCCCCCATCCTCTCCCATCCTCTCCACCCCTTTTTTCTTCCGCGCCTCTCGTCCGAATCCCCTTCCCTTCCTCCCCCCCCCCCCTCCACTCTCTTTGTGCCTATCGTGGTGGGGGACCCGCTCTATCCGGATCTGGGGGTTGAACGAGAACGAAGGGGTGGGGGCTTATCTTTCCTTTTTTCTCGCTCTCTCTCTCTCTCTCTCTCTCATATTATCGTTTTTTTTGCTTTGCCTTTCTAGGCCCCAAGCCTTTAAAGATAGCAATTCTGCTCTCCCGGGTCAATGCACAGGATCAAGTTCATGAGCCGTGCAGAACGTCTAGACCGACCCGACCGAAGGCGGACGTTTTGCAAGGGACCTAAAGGGGAACGAGACGAAAAAAGGGCCTGGTCTAGGATCCTTAGGTATGCAGTTGAGGTATGCGTCTGTGAGCCCCGAAACGCAACTCGGAGCGGAAGAAGAAGAAGAAGAAGAAGAAGCCTTCAATGGTTTCTAGGGCGGTCAACCCAGCCTACCGGGACGTTACCCACCTGTGTCTCGCTGGATTCGTTCTACATCCTAAATTGAACCCCGTCTCATGCAATAGGCCTCTCGCCACGCTCAAATGTGTCTACTGAGATGACATAGTCAAACGGCCATCTTGGGCGACTGGCATCACGCGTTACTGCAGACGATGCCGTGTGACCAATGTCTTCCTTTGTTCTTTGTTCAGGTCCCCTCGCCCCCTGGCTGTGTTCAAAGCAACAAGACCCTTGCCATTGGAGCACTCGGGCCATCATCTCCCCCCCCCCAAAAAAAGGGCTCTTTCTTTCGCTCGTCAGGGGCATTTACAAATTCGTCAGGGGTCGTCTTTCTTTTTCATCTCCCAGGATAGGCCTCGACTCCCTTGCCATCTTTTACTACCTTGCCGTCAAGTGAAGCATGGTGATCGTTGGTAAGAATAGATTTTTTTCCCTCGGTTCGGGGACCGGAGGCTGTCAGCAGCAGCGAAGGCAGCGCCCAGTCGCGATGCGTCCGGGGATAATAAAAAAACAGAGGGCTACCAACTGCTGTCATCTGATGATGACGATGACGACGAGGCGGCGATGCCGGGGAACGCCCATTCAATAACCCTTGTTGCCCTGTTCACCCTCCCAGGTCAGGCGGACCATATCGGGCGCCTATCACAGTAATTGGCCGGGTCTTCGGAGCCTTCTCTCCTCTTACTGGTGACCGCATTTGGAGGCCCGTACGTACATACATGTTGAGCTGGCTGTCAGGCGATCGGCCTCGCCGTAACATCCATACTTACGGAGTACAGTTACAGACAGCCTCAGCACAGGCATACGGACACATACCATGATACCACGTACATGCATACAGTCTACATACATACATACATACAGGCATGCATCCTAAATTACACACCGTCGTGCACATCATATACATGTGTCTGTATGCGTTATGTAGGTAGTACATATGTCCGTGGCATGTCCGCGTGCATGTATGTGCGTACGGACATGTACGATACATTTCATCTGAATAACGAAATTGCCGCCCTCAGCGCCACGTGGAGGACAAGCACGCGGCCAGCCAGAGATGACAACTTGGGCCAAACATGACCGTCTCCGGAAGGACTTCAGAGATACATACTTACAATGGTCAGGGAAAGCAGGGAGGCAGGTAGGACAAGAATAACTGACTGCCTCGTCCGGCTTCAGATAGACGACCCTTCGGCAAACCGAGTGAGCTGGGAACGGGTAGAAAACGTTTCACCATCTATCCCTCTGCCTTATCATCGGCCCATCGTTGATTCATCTATATGGCCCTGTGCCGCGTCGTATCGTGTCATGTCGTGTCTTTCGGCATTTGAGACGAAGAAAAGCCAAAAAGAAAACTTCCGCAATGGCACGACGTAGGAAGTGGTGTCATTGCCACGTCGACCCCCCCCCCCTCCTCTTCACCCCCGAAATCCTCACTCGGTCCCTGCGCAAGCGCCGTTGTCCTTCCGATTGCATCCCTAATAATCCCTTCCATCCTCCTATTCCTTCTTCTTCTTCCCCCCCCTTGCGTTTTCCCAGCGACCCTTCGAAAACCTAAGCAAGTGTATACATAAACCCTTTTTTCTTGCCCGCCATCGTCATCGAGGGTTCCGGAAAATATCGGCTCACCACGGCTCGAATAGGGAAAGGGGAACCACCCCGATGGTGACCGGTCATCTCCAAGTGGCGCGACCCCTTCCCTTATCCCTCCGCGTATGTCCGTGACCGATACCGCATCTCGTCTATTCGCAGTCCAACTGCCCCCGACATCGGCTGCTGAGACTTGCTCACGAATTGTCTTCGCCTACGGGTACCTGGGTAGATGTGATCCAATTCTCCATCCTTGCTTGCCCTTGACCGCCCGGTTTATTAGTGGCTTCGCTTCTCGCTTGCTGGCTTCGTCTTTTGACGACCAAGCAGAGGACGCGCCCGTAGATGGCGAAGCCTTCGTACGTCACGTCCATGGCCAGCTTCTTCTTGTCGTCATCCGCTTCGTCTGAGGCGCCAACCCGCCGTCGACGTTTCGACGCCGGTTCTTCAGCGTCCGACGTGACTTCGATAGCCGTATTGTCCCCATCCGCGTGCTCGTCGCCCTCGTCTTCGTCGTCATCATCATCTACGAGGGCCGTACTTCTATCCCGCTTCTGACGTGTCGGAGGAGGAGCGACGGGGATGTCGGCGAGTCGCACTTCGTCATCGTCGTCGTCCTCCTGAAGCACCACCGGCTCGGACGTATCCTGTTTATCATCATCGTCCACCTCGATAGGTGCGCGGTTCGTCTCGCTGATGAGCCTCGTCGAATTGGATCGCATCCGTTCAGGGGCTTTCTCGCGAAAGTGCTTGTGCTTCAGGAGTAGGGAATGACGAGAGCTGGTTTCCGTCAGAAATATGGACACCTCAAAGTCATCTAGCTCGCCCCCATTAGCGAACGGGAGATGAAGAGATAGATTTAGGTCTTCACACCCTGAATAACGACATCTTTGATGCTCTTCTTCTTAGTACCCTTCTTCCTGGCCCGCTCCCGCTCTTCGCGCAGCTTGGGTACCACAAGCGGGCGGACGCTCTCGATGATGCGCGGGAGGACCGGGTCTCGCGGGTTCAGCAGCCACGATTGCGCCAGCGACGGGTTATCGAGGTAGATGCGACATTCCAGTACCGAGGATTTGGAGATCCTCAGATACCGCCGCACCGGAGCCATTTGTTAGCAGATTATCGGACGACGAAGAGAGACCCGCCCCCGATGGGCCGGATCTGCCGTCGTCTGGGGTCACGAGACCCTGTTCGGTGGTAGCGGTACTGGTAGAAGTAGACTTCGTCAGACCCCTAATAGGGCTGTCTCTACAGGGGGGTTGGGGGAGTGGAACCCCGCTATAGCCCGCTGAAAGCAAATTCTCGTCGTCCGGCTTCAAGCTTCCCCAGAGCTCCCTTCCACACCAGCATGAGGTCGTGGAAGGAAACGCTGAGGCTGCCTCGATCGACCTTCAAGTACGGCTAGATAATTGCAAGTCTCGACGTTCAATCGCTGACCGACCCGAATCTAGAGCTCGCCCGAACTTACAACTGCTTCGCAACAACCGAGAAGCCGCTGATTTATACCAATGGCAGGCTACCCATCGCCCCCAAGACGACCTTTTCGTCCTGCACGACGGTCCGCCCTACGCCAATGGGCCGCTGCATCTGGGTCATGCCCTCAATAAAGTCCTCAAGGACATGGTTCTTCGTCTGCAGGTGCAGAATGGAAAGCGCGTGCTTTACAGGCCCGGCTGGGATTGCCATGGCCTGCCCATCGAGATGAAAGCCTTGGAAGAAGATGCCGCGAGAGCCCTGAGCCCCGTCAGCATTCGCAGGTCGGCCAAGCGGCTGGCCACGAAGGCTATTGCCGTCCAGCTCAAAGGCTTTCAGTCCTTCGGCGTCATGGCTGCCTGGTACGATAAGTGGACAACCATGGACCATGCGTTTGAGATGAGGCAATTGCGCATCTTCCAGAAGATGCTACGTCATGGTCTCATCTACCGCAAATACAAGCCCGTGTACTGGTCGACCACGTCTCGTACGGCATTGGCCGAGGCCGAGCTCGAGTACCGCGATGATCACGTCTCCCACGCGGCGTACGTCCGATATCCTATCGTCTCCGACTGCAGTGCCATTCCTGGGCTCGCCGACTTCAAACATAGCCTCTGCGCAGCTATATGGACCACGACTCCGTGGACTCTTCCTGCGAACAGGGCCATCGCAGTTCATCGTCATCTCCTCTACTCAGTACTGCGCGTGGGTGACCATGGCCTTCTTGTCGCGTCAAGTCGCGTCGAGGCGCTGAGAGAACACTTGCCCCCGTTCCAGGTCGCGGTTGAGGGTATTCCCGGTGAGAAGCTCGCCGGCCTGCAATATCGCAACAAGCTTCGAGGTAAAGCCGCCCCCTTGCAGCCCATTGTGCATGCAGATTTCGTCTCGGCCGACTCAGGCACTGGTCTGGTTCACATGGCTCCGGGGCACGGCCAGGAAGACTACGAAGCCTGTTCGGCCTTGGGAATTGCTGCCTTTGCGCCGATAGATGACGACGGCCGCTTCACGCAAGAAGCCTTCCCTGATCACCCCCAGCTCCTGACTGAGGCACCGTCCATCCTGCAAGGGGGTAGCCGAGCTGTGCTGGACCTGGTAGGAGACGATGTCCTGGCGGAGCACGAGTTGCGTCACAAGTACCCTTATGACTGGCGGACAAAGCAGCCGGTGGTGTTGCGAGCCACGGCTCAGTGGTTCGCCGACGTCGGAGGTATCAAAGAGGCTGCTTTGGCGGCCCTGCGTCGCGTCCGCTTCGTGCCCGAGTCTGGGAAGGCACGCCTGGAGAGCTTCATCAAGAGGCGGCGCGAGTGGTGTATATCGCGCCAACGCTGCTGGGGCGTTCCGATCCCTGCTCTCTACGACGCTGATGGGGAAGCCGTCATGACCAACGAGTCGGTCGAGCACATCATCTCCGTCATGCAGGAGCGTACTTGCGAGGCCTGGTTCTCCGACGCGGCCGACGATGCGGCCTGGATAGCCCCGTCGCTGAAACAAGGACGCTATCACCGGGGCACGGAGACTATGGATGTCTGGTTCGACAGTGGCAGCAGCTGGACGGAGACGACACGGCAGGCCGACGTGTACCTGGAGGGATCGGATCAGCACCGAGGCTGGTTTCAGTCTAGTCTCCTGACGTACGTGGCCGAGCAGAAGCTGGACGGGAAAACGGACGATGAAGTCGCCGCTCCGTTTAAGACACTGGTCACGCACGGCTTCGTTCTCGATGCTCAGGGGAAGAAGATGTCTAAGTCGGTTGGCAACACGATAAGTCCGAACGAGCTCATCCTTGGCCACCTGTCCCCGCAACGAGACAAGACGCAGGTCGAGAAAGGAGGGAAAGCCGATGCCCTGGGGCCAGACGCCTTGCGCTTGTGGGTGGCCAGTAGCGACTTCACGACAGACGTCGTCATCGGGCCGTCCATCATGCAGCCGGTTCACAATGCCTTGGTCAAGTACCGTACGGTGCTGAAGATGATTCTCGGCTCGCTCCACCAGACCAGTCGGGCGACGACGCTGACCAAGGTGGACCAAATGGCCATCATGCAGCTGAGCGACACGATGGAACAGGTACGAGCTGCGATGAACGCCTACGAGTTTTCCAAGGCTACAGCCTTGATCAACAGATGGGTCGCAAACGACCTGTCGGCTTTCTATCTGGAAGCTCTCAAGGACAGACTGTACTGCGGCGACGGCGGCGGCGCGCTCGAGCCGATACTAGTCGGGTTCCTGCGGATGTTGGCGCCCATGACGCCGCTGTTGGTCGACGAGGCTTGGAGTAACCGGCCGCAATGGATGGCGAATGACGAGACGCTGCAGCATCCCGGCCGGCAGCTATATGGAGAGCCCATTGTTGACGCCCGTCGCCTGACCATGGCGCAGAGCAGGTTGAGGCGCGACCTGCCGAGCTTGATGGCGGTGCGCGGCGCCGTCAAGGCGGGATTGGAGGAGGCACGGGCCGCCGGGGCTCTCGGCAGTTCGCTGCAGAGTTCGGTAGTCATCTCTACAGAGGATAGCGAGCTGGCGACGACAATGGGCTTCTACTTGGACGAGCTCGACGCTATGCTAGTGGTTTCGCACGTCGGGCTCAACCAAGGGCCCAAGGAGCAGATGGCCAATCACGGCGACGGCTGGAGGTTTGTCAAGCCATTCGAAGGGGGAACGGTGCATGTGCTTCCGCCGAGGCATCACAAGTGCGCTAGGTGCTGGCGCTATCTGGCGACATCGGAACATCAGCTCTGCGGCCGATGCGACGAGGCAGTTGGACGTCAGGATGGTAATAAGGGATCATGACTCGCTTCACGTTTGTAAGGGTCCCGGTCATGGGGGATGGACGAGCGACCGACGGATTGGGTAAGGCTTCCACTTTGCTACTGGTAGCGCTGCCGCGTGGTTGTTCCAGCCAGCTATTCGTGGAATGGCCGTCCGCTGGAACAGATACCCCCAACGGCGACCTACAGCGGGGTCAACGCCTGTAGGTGACCTGCTAAGGTTGGAAATTTGGGGGTGCGACGCTCGCTGGGTTTTAGTGGAGGGCGCCCGGTAAACTTTCCCCACCGCGCTCGTCATATGCTCGAGCATATCGACCGCCGTCACAACCGTTTGGATCCCCCCTCGATTCTACGCATCTTCTCCGTCTAGCCCCCCCCCAAAGCAAACATGCGTTGACCCCCCGCCGTCCCAGAATGCAGCGAAACCTGAATCATGAGTCCTCCAGCGATGCAGGAGGGACTGACGACTCCCGACAGCTTGTCGAGTGCCAGTTATGAGATGGGCGAGTCGAGCGCTCGTGCCAGTTCGCGGCCCCCCTCGTCCGAAGATGCGCAATCGGTCGACAGTCGCACGCGGCGGGCGCGACACCGATCCGCTGGCGGCTTCATGCTGCGCGATCCCGCGCCCGCCGAGCGTCATCTCGCCCGCCGCCGCTTCGCCCATGACGCTCCGCACCCAAAATCGAGGGCGAAGCCGACGCCCCGTACCGTCGACACCATCGTCAGGCCGAATCGAGGCCTTGCCATGTCTTCGGATCCGGCTATGAGAGACAGCATGGCGGCTCCGCGCCATTCGCGCGTCCAGTCGTCGGTCGAGTCCGATTACGGGGCCGGGCCTGACGTCGACACGGCGCAGATCGTCAACATGGCCCTCAGCCTGAGTGAGTCGCGGAAGATGGCCTCGAGGGGGAACAACAACTTGGCCCGAGGCACGCCGCCTCGACTCGCTCCCCTGCCTGACGGCAGCTCTGCCAGCCACCTGCGGCAGCATCTTCAACAGCAGCGTCGGTCCTCTGTCACTCAGAGCCCTGTATCCGCGTCAAGCGCTTCGCCTCGGAGAGCGTCGGGCGTGAGGTTCGGCAGTTCCCGGCCTTCAGAATCGGACTCCGGGCTTGACGGCCATTATCGTTATCATTTCTCGCCCTCGACCCTCGCTAGGGCGCAGAAAGCCAGGGAAACGTTGGAGCTAATGACTGAGTATCGACGGCTGTTGCCCGCGCTGCCGCCGCTCAAGTCCCTCGACGCCAGTCCGCCTAGATGCTCGTCTCCCAGCCGGGCCATCAAGCGCAAGGCCGCGACCCAACCCCATGGCCGCGAATACAATCCTCTTCAGTACATCCGCAACCGCAAGGTCCGCGCACGGGAGCGAATGGTCATCAACGGAGATAGGCAGGGCTTCGGGGACGTCGAGGACGTCAGACAGTGGGTCGACAAGGTCCGCCAGCGCTCGACTGTCCTCAATCCCGACCCCGAGGACGAAGAGGACGGGCCTGCTATGCCCCTTTTTCCCGGCGCTGACGGTGGTGCCGATGGTCAGACGTCAACGCAGTCGGCCGCCGCTTTCTCGTCGCCGGCTGCCGCGCGAAGCAGACGTCCGAGAGTCGATTGGTTCGTCGAGCCTTGCGACATGATCGCGGATGCCTACTGGCTGGAACAGAATCATCACAAGTTTCTCATCGAGGACAGGAAGTGGCGCAAGATCCTCCCGCCTCCTGCCGAACCTATCCGACCCGTGTCTAGCGGGAGCGGATACCCGGGGGCCGATACGGCGCAGTCTCTCTCGTTACAGTCCGAAGGCTTGACGGAATCAACCGCACACGCCATTCCCAAGCTCGACATGGCAGGCAATGGTAAAGGCACGAGGGACCGGGCGAAGCAGAAATTCCAGAACATGAAGACGTTTCCTCACCGGCACACCGGCTCTCTGCACGGACACCCTCATCGTCGCCATCACCATCCTCCTCGTCATCCTGGGCTGAAAAGAACTAGAAGACACTCGGCCGGAGATGTCTTGGTCCGTGAAGAGCATGAGAATGACCGGACGCGCCATGACCGGAACCAGACGCCGACCAGCAGCGCCAACGACGTGCTAGAGAGGCAGATGATGGAGATGGTGGCCAACGAAGCGCAAGAATTGGAAATGACCGAGCCACCAGCCGCCGCGGCGGATGAAGACCACGTCATGGGTCCGCCTCCTGTCGCGGCCCCTAGGAAATCCAACTCCACGACCGACTCGGATCGCAGAGGCGATGGCGGCAAACCGACGATGGACTCGCCCCGGCGAAGACGGCCCGTTCAGTGGGGTGCAACAGACGTGCCGAGTACTCAAGCCGCTCCCTCGTTTCCCTTGCCTCTGGCATCTGAAGTCGACGCGGCCGAGCAGGCAACCACGTCGTCTTCCACGTCGGGCCGGCACGAGTCCCCGACCAGGAACGCGCTGTACAAGCTCAAGAATGTCATTCGCGATAGGAACGGCGATGCCGGAGAGGACACAGGCAATGACGGGGATCGCTATCCGCCTGGCCGGAAGTCGACATCGTCGCCGGAGAGGGCGGGCCGCTCGAAGCGGCGCCCATCCAGCCCTGCCAAGCTGCCCGCCTTTGAGCGGCCGTCGGAGAACTCGAGAACGCATAAGAGGTCTAAGAGCCTCCGACACCGGTCAGATAACCCCGGCGTCGGCTTGCGCGGTCTGTTCAAAGGGCCTCGGCTCGACACCGTCTTCCGAGGCGGCGTCTTCAAGCTCAACGACATGCTCTGGCGAAAGGACGAGCCAGCGGCCGAGCCAGACTCGACAGACGAGTCGGAGAGCGAGAGGACGAGAGGAAGGTCAAAAGTGTTATCGCCGTCCAAGAGGTCTCACGACGAGACACGGCCCGGACCGCGGAACTTTCTCGAATTCATGCCCGAATTCAGCCACGCTCCCGGCGCGCAGTCCCGTAACGCGGGAGACGATTGCGGCAAGGAGACGGCAACCAGTTCCCCCAGCCGGCCGAGCCGGCCGTCGTCCCAGATCGATGCGCTCAAGCCTCCCCTCAGCGGCATCTGGGGCGAGTACCGCAGCGCCTCGGTCTCGCCCTCGCCTTTCCCTCTCGATGTCAGGAGGGTACGCGGCAGCGGCGGAGGCGGCGATTCTGACCTTTGGGACTCGGAATCGTATCAAGGCAGCGGCGGAGGCGAGGGCCTTACAGATGAGGCGTCGACGGATCCGGCGAGGCACAAACAGCATCACCACCAGCATCAGCATCACCAGCATCACCAACATCAGCATCAGCATCAGCATCAGCGTCGACACTGGTCCATCGCCGACCAGACCAGCTCGACGGGCCCTCCGACAAGGCGGGAGATTGCACGTGTCAAGGCATTAATGCTCAGCTCCGGCATCAAGGCGCTCGAGATCAACCGACGCTCGCTCGACGTCCCGGCCCCAGGCAGCACGACATGGGCGACGGACCTGCTACAGCGGCTCGGCGGCAGCAAGTTCAACAACGGCAAGACCATAGCGCTGCCCCCACCGTGCGACCTCTACCCCCTAGCCGGGCGGACGATCAGGACGGCGATGCTCTCGTCCAGCCGCCACTGGCAGGCGTCGGCCACGCGTCTGACCAGCCAGACGAGCCCGGAGCTCCACCGACGGATCGGCGAGGTCCGCGCCCGGCTCACGGACGAGCTCTCGGAGATGGCCCGCATGGCGGCCAACGAGGCGGACGAGACGGGTCAGGAGCTCGCCTTCGGTCAGCCCCTCAAGCTCAAGCACGTCGTCGACATGATGGATCGGATGCTGCGGAGGAGGAAGAGGCGTTTGCGCTGGCTCAGGCGCGGCCTTTGGCTTATCGTCGAGTGGTTGCTTGTCGGCCTCATGTGGTATGTCTGGGCTGTTGTCATGCTCTTGAGGGTTGTCTCTGGGGTTGGGAGGGGGTGTTGGAGGGGTGTGAGGTGGTTGTTTTGGTTGTAGCCCTCTCTCTCCCCCCCTTTCTTCCTCGGCCATCTTCCTCTTTCTCTTTACTCTGTTCTCCTGTGTCTTCTTCTCCTCCTCCTTTCTCTCCATCTTCACCTCTTCGCGACGTTATTCCCGTTTCCTAAGTCCCTCACCTGCTCATATAACCTCCCACTTCAACAACCCACCTCCCTCTCTCTACCCGTCTCTCTACATACCACTTCCTCCAAACCAAACACCCCTCCTCAACGAACCTTACAACCCATATCCGGACACGTCTTTTTTCTTTGCTCCTGAAGCCGAATAGATCTTTCCATTTTCCATCTCAAATTTCTCTTTCTCAACTTGTTCAATCCTCCTTCTTATGAGAGTCTGCATAGCCGGGACTGGAATGGGTATTTCACTACCTTTATATATTCTTTCGGGGTTCATGGATACCCCTCTTCTTCCCCCTTTTGGGCGTCGGTTTCTTTATAAGGGGGATGTGGGCGCTTTTCACTGGCTTCAACTCCAACTTGGACTGGCCTTTTTTATATATACATTACTTGGATGAGGGGATATATCTCTGTCCTGTTCCATATCTGATGCCCTCATCACGACATACATAACTATTGATGTTTTATTCCTGTACTTCGGCCATACATCTCTGATGATGAAGAGCTGGCACTCGAGTCAGGCATCATCTCACTTGAAGGACATCTCTTCTCCTCTTCATAAGTGATATCCTCTGTTCATACTCTCCTCTGCTTGTTCTATCCCTTTTCCACTACTTCCCCTTTTACCCCCTTGACGCGATTCCAGCCCCAGGAAAGCGACGAAGAAAGAAAAAGAAATATAATATACACTGTAGCAATTCCGTCGAGCTTGGCTCACTCGATCCTCTTCTTACCCTCCTCGGCGTTCAGATACCTCGCGGCACTGAGCCCCCGCTGGTGTCGCGAAACAAAAGGTCCGATGACGGCGTCCTTGCGCGCTTGCGAGTAGTGCTCACCGTATCCATCGACGGCGAAGGGCCGCGGGATCAGACGAGGCCAGTTGACCTGCACTAGACGTGAGTACGAGACAGACGGAAGAGACCGAGACAGAAGGGGGAGAAGGGAAAGAAAAATAGGGGGCTACAAGTAGGGAGGAAAGGGGACTAACATAGAGCATTCCGTGGGTCCAGATAAAGTAAAAACACCAAGCGGCGACTGCGGTCCAGAAGAGGACAAAGAGCCGCATCGTCATCGGCCTGGCGTCCGAGTCGCGGCGGGTAAAGAGACCTATGAGGACGATGAAGACGCTGAAAGCTAGCAGGTAGGGAATGGACTGCAGCAGCAGCGGACGGCTGTCGACGAAGACGAGCTCGGTGCCGACGTCGGCGGTGCCCGGCTGGTAAGTCCCGAGAAAGAGGTCATAGGCGTCCTGGCGAGGCCCGTCACGGAAGTTGTTTAGGTAGTATCGCGTGATGCCGATGCGGGCATCCTGCAAGGTGCCAACCTTTGTGCGCTGGCCGGTACGCGTCACGTCCGTCTTCATGGCGCCGGTGCCGGCGTACGACGAGGAGACAACGTCGGCATTGTCGGCCCACAGGTTGCGGAAGAGAACCTCAAAGGTAGGGTCCGTGTCGCGGAAAGTGGCGCCGCGCGGTATAAGCCCTGCGTCGTGGAAGATGCGGTCCAGCATGTGGCGAGCAAACATGCTCTGCACCACGTTCGTCCGATCCAAGCAGTCCATACAGTTGACGCGCATCACGCTCGTCTGCAGGCCGCGCACGTCGATGCGGCCGTCGACGTTGGCCGGCGTGTCGGTGCCGCGGAAGTAGCCCTGGGCGGCGAGGGCCTCTCGGAGCTTCTCGACCAAAGCATAGGCCCTGTGCATTCTCATGCCCTTGGTCTCGTTGTGGTAGTCAAAGTAGACGTAATGTAGCCTGTCAAAGGCTTGCCGCTTCGCCCCGGGCTGGATCGTGGTGAACTTCTCGTCGGTGAGCCGATCGGCATCGTGGCCCTCCTGCGGTCCCGTCACCAGCGTCTGGACCATATGCTCGTACGACTCCTTGACCTTACACTCGCGGCCCTTTTGGTTGACGAGGTTGATGAGGTAGTTGTCGCCGTACAGCCGGATCTGCTCGTCAAAGTGCTTTTGCGCCGCCGACAGGGCTGCCTCGGTACTGCGCACCTGCAGCTTAGGAACGTAGCGCAGACTGTTGATCTCGGCCCAGTACGTCGGCACGCTCCCGCGAGTTTGCACGTAGGACATGACGTGCATCTCCCGGCCTTGAGCGGGGTCGAAGCGGCCGCTCTGCATATCTGTGCTACCGGCGAAGCCGCCCAAACCGTTGCTGCTGTCATTGAGAATAACGATCTGCTCCGTTTCATTGTAGTTGGCAACGTGGCCTTCCTCGTCGACGCCACGGGTGAAATAGCGCGTTCCACCGCGGTAGCGAGATCTTCGCGAGATCAAGACGAGCGTAAGGGGCGTTTTGTTGAATGTCGTCGGCCGAATCTCTAGCATGCCGAATATGCAGGGTAGAATATAGGGATCGACGGCGGATTGAGGGCCAGGCTGGCTCCTGGAACCATTTTTGCGGAAGTCGATGAGATCCGACTGGAGATACTTGTTAAAGAAGAAACGGTCGTCGGCTCTCATCCATAGCGGTGCCGAGGTGTCAGACTGAGCCTGGCGCTGGAACGAGTTGGTGAGATCGACCGAGTAAGAAAAGTACATGGGGCCGCGAAGCAGAAAGGTCTTCATGAGACTGATGAAGGTGTCCTCGTCGCGGTCGTGAATCTGGCGCTCGCGCATGGGAAGCAGTTCGGCGGCCACAAGCTTATACACCAGGTGACCCTTGAGACGGCCAACGGGACGGGCCTTTGTGATGACAACGACATACTTGTCTGAGCTCGACACGGTCAGCTAGGGGATTCGTCACAGGAGCACGTCACGGACCGAGCCTCAGCTGGATGAGGCCCAGGATGCCGGCAACACTGGAAACCCTCGTAGTGCGCTTTGCGGCTTGCTGGCCAGCATCGGCCGTCCGCAGGTCGCCGGTAGGACGGTCGATGAGCAGGGCGGGCGCGTCGGGGGACGAGGGCGAGACGAAGACGTAGGCATCGCTCGTGACCCGTAGGTTGATGTCCCGGTAGGGAAGTTTGGCGGCGGCGAGGGGCGCCATGGAGGGCTGGCGGGGAGGAGAGGACGGGCCTCGCTCAGAGAGGTCTGTTGGCTCGAGGAGGTGAGGTCGTGCTGAGCGGGTTGATGAATGTAAGGTCCTAAAGAGGACTGATAAGGAAGGGAGCTCTATACTGGGTGAGCTTGTTTAGTCAGCTCATTGCTTGCCTGGCCACGGTGTCGTCTTGATTGTCTACGCGGCCAGCTTACGACTTTGAAACGCCTCACTCAGGCGAATACATGCAATCAAATGTCTGTCATTGTGTTACTTTGATCGTCATAGGTTATCAATATTAACCACTGCTATATAGCATGGTAAATTGCATGTAGGTGTATCCGTAGACGTAGGTAGAAATCAAATATCCCATCAGGTGCTTCTCGGCTATCAGATTGATGTGCACATACAAGCCTGCTTTGCCTAGAGCTCCCCATGTCCCTTCGCTGAAACGCATAACACCTCTCTCGGCATCTCAAGTTGCAGTCAAAGGACACACGAGTCTGTCTAGTCCTTACATACGACCATGCTTATAAAAAGAAGCAACCCTCTCAAGGTCATCACGCCAAGCTGCCGGCCAAGTAGTACCTAGGCTGTTTCATCGTGCTTACCTCATCCTCCGACACCGAGCCAGCGCCAGCCACACGACTCGGCATCAGCAGACCAATCAACCTCAACAAAGCACCGCCAACCACCAACCACCAACCACAATCACCACTCGCCTCTCCAAGCCTTCTGACGTACTGCCTTCGAATCGTCCTACTTCAGCATCATCCTGTCAGCGTTGCCGCTCATCGATCCTAGTCTCCTCATCGACGTCGACTGCCTCTGCCTCAGCCTCGACGGACTACGATCCCCGCGCATTCTTTTGCCACTCCCTCTCTTGGATTCGCATCTTTCTCTCCGTCGCCGCAGCCCTGGAAAAGAATCATCATGGCAGCTCGAGGTCCTGCCGCCCCGCGCGGCATCAACAACCGCTTCGCACAGTTCAAGCTCGTTCTGCTTGGTGCGCGCATGCCTTCAGCCCCATTCTTCTGTCTTTCATGCTGACGCTGACTTACAGGGGAATCCGCCGTTGGAAAGGTGAATGACGAGTGCGCTGCTACCGTCTGCGGAACGATAAACTGACCGAGAGAGTGCCCATACAGAGCTCGATAGTTTTGCGCTTCGTCAAGGTACGCCCTGTTGCTGTTCATCATGCCGTATCCATCCCTAATCGGCTTCTAGGATCAATTTGATTCTTTCCGGGAATCCACCATCGGAGCCGCTTTCCTCACCCAGACCATCTCTCTCGATGAGAATACCACAGTCAAGTTCGAAATCTGGGATACGGCCGGTCAAGAGCGATACAAGTCGCTTGCGCCCATGTATTACCGCAACGCCAACTGCGCTGTTGTCGTTTACGATATAACGCAATCTGTACGCTCACAATTTGCCGCGCGACGATTTCAGCTGACCCTTTGTTGTAGTCCTCCCTGGATAAGGCGAAGGCGTGGGTCAAAGAGCTACAGCGTCAAGCCAATGAGAATATCATCATCGCTCTCGCCGGCAACAAGCTTGATCTGGTCAACCAGCAGCCCGACAAGCGAGCCATCTCCACCAACGAAGCAGAGGCTTACGCGCGCGAGGCCGGGCTTCTGTTCTTCGAGACGTCCGCTAAGACAGCCGAGAATGTTCGCGAGCTGTTCACGGCCATTGCCAAGAAGCTGCCTCTGGATCAGGTCGGACCTCGGCACGCGAGACCTGGCCAGCGACCAGGCGTAAGCCTGAATCCCGAAAATGCCAACACCAACGTGAGCGGACCCTGCAGTTGCTGAAGCTTCCGAGTAGATGATGGCTTCCTTGGACGCGCTCCATACAAATCACCATGCGGCGGGTGATAGACTGGCTGGGGTCGCGGCTTGGCCAATTACCTTGTGTGATTCTCGGAGTAGTGGGTTTGGACGGTTTTTCCTGGGCAGACACATCCTTTTCCCTCTCTTGCTTGGGTTTCCATACATAATATTGAAGTTTCTGTCTCCCATGTTTTTAGCCAGCTGGTCCCAGCGAGTAACTGTCTTTGTTCCGGGGAAGAGACGTGCGTATGGCGTCGGTTGGGCGTCTAGATCAATCTTCTGATGCTGTCTATCAGGCAATGAGGTCTTTGAAGAGCGCCGACTAACAGAGCGTCGGGGATCACGTCCGGGGAGGTATGCGTGTACGAATACAACGTTGTGATATAAAATACTATTGGTACATTTTACTCACAACCGAGGTTTAACCCCGGGATTTTGTCCTGCCGCCAGCGTATCTAAGAAAAAGGTCTCTCCTAACTCTCAAGTCTATCGAGCCCTCGCTGGCCCAAGAATTCGCCATGCTGCGATCATCGCTTCGGTCGGCGAGGCCGTTGGGCTTCGCGCCCCTTGCGATGACTGTCCGTCGCCAATTGGTGACACAACGCGCCAGCTTGGCGGGTAACGTATGAGCTCAAGAGCTTCAACGGATGCAGACGGAGCTCTGACAAGCTTGCATAGAGGTTCTATTCCGATAAGAAGACGCCGGGTCAAGGCGCTTCCGAAACGCCTGTGCTTCCGTCATCGCAGACGCTGACCTCGCAGCGCGGCGCGGTTCCTGACGGTCTCGGTGAACCCAAGCTCGGAGCTGCCACGAAGCTGCCGCCGACGCCCCCGACTCCGCAAGAGGCTGCCAGCGGACGGGATCAGCCCCCGACTACCATCGACGACGTAGGAGAATCGACAGTTCTTTTGAAAAACACACCTCCTCCGCCAACGCCGCCTCCGCCACGGAAGAGCTTCGCGCGCCGACTGAGAAACCTATTTTTCAGCCTCGTACTGCTGAGCATGGCAGGCTTTGGTGGAGGCGTCTTGTACTCGCGGAGTAATGACAACTTCCACGACTTCTTCACCGAGTATATCCCTTACGGAGAGCGGGCTGTCTTGTACTTGGAAGAGATGGACTACAAGAGCAAGTTCCCGCAAGGACGAGGGCGTTCCTCGCACGCGTCTGGCGAAGAAAGCAAGCAAGTCAAGATCTCTGCTCAGAGCGGAGCCTCATGGAGGGTGGCCGACAGTGGCGAGCCCAGCGGGCGACACTCCAACGCCGCCTCCAGGGCCAGGGAGTCTGCGCCAACTACGCCGAAAGACGAGCCGGCTACAGTCGAACCCAAAGTCTCCGAACCAGCCGTGAAGCCTTCCAAGGCAACCCCGCGAGTCGTTGACACCACCGAAAAGGCGACCGTGGCCAGTAAAGAGCCCGAGGTCAACGAACCGTCCAAGTTCCTGGCCCTCAAGCCTATCGACCTCATGTCGCTTCCCGACGCCAAGGAGCCTATCGTCCGAGATCTCGTGCATATGGTGAACGATTTGATTCTGGTCATAAACGCGGATGGTGCGCATGCGAGATATGGCACCAGTATCGAAAAGGCCAAGAAGGACGTGGCAAACGTCGGCTCGCGGCTCCAGGCGATGAAGAGCGCCGTAGAGAAAAAGGCTGCGGCCGAGGTCAAGTCGTCGGTCGGCCAATTCGAGAAGGCGGCGACGGATCTCATCCAACGAGTGGAGAAGACGATGCTGGCACAGGAGATGGAATGGCGACAAGAATTCGAGCAGGAAATGAAGGCAGTACGCGATGGCTACGATGAACGAGTCAAGCTCTTACTCGAGCAGGAGAAGAAGCTCAACGACACGAAGCTCGAAAACAAGCTTCTGGAACAGGCCTTGGCCCTGAAGCGGGCATTTATGCAGGAAGTCAAAGGCCAGGTGGAAGAAGAGCGAAAAGGCCGGCTGGCCAAGCTGGCAGACCTGTCTTCGACCGTGTCGGAGCTCGAGAAGCTGATGACGGGCTGGAACGAGGTGCTGGAGAGCAACTTGAAGACGCAGCAGCTACACGTGGCTGTGGAGGCAGTTCGGGCCAGCCTGGAGGACGGGCATAACCCAAGACCTTTTGTCAGGGAGCTGGTAGCGCTCAAGGAGATTGCTGCGGACGACGCGGTGGTGGACGCGGCCATCGGTTCGGTTAATCCGGTTGCCTACCAGCGAGGGATCTCGACGTCATTGCAGCTGATGGACCGGTTCCGGCGGGTGGCGAGCGAGGTGCGAAAGGCGTCGCTGTTACCGGATGACGCCGGTGTGGCGAGCCATGCGTCCAGCTGGGCGCTCAGCCATCTTCTCTTCAAGAAGCAAGGGCTGGCCGAGGGCGACGACGTGGAGAGCATCCTGACGCGGGCGCAGACGCACCTAGAGGAGGGCGACCTCGACTCTGCCGCGCGGGAGATGAACGGCCTGCAGGGATGGGCCAAGACGCTGAGCAAAGACTGGCTCGGCGAGGTGCGCAAGGTGCTGGAGGTGCAGCAGGCGCTCGATGTAAGTTGTGCTGCTCCGCGTTGACGCATGTGCGTTCTTGGCTGACGATGCACGATCTGATACAGGTCATTGCGACGGAGGCGCGGTTGCAGAGCCTGAGGGTGGATTGAGGTCGTTTCTTCTGTCCATACATATTATATATCTCCTTTGTGCCGTGGACTCGTTGTATCTGTATGTACGAAGATGATAGACGTCTGAGAAGTAGGCTGTAGACGAGATGTGCGGTGTCAATGCCTGTAGTGGATATATGATGTCGTCGGTTCATGAAAAGGGGGTTGAAGGGGGTGAAGATATACGGAGTACGGATAGTGGTGTATCAATCATTATCCGATTACTTAATCCCGTGACGAACTTCACCTCCATCCACCTCCTCCTACATCTCTCAAACTCTCGCCCATCTCATCCCCCAATCCAACGTCCAAGATGGCCTCGCTCTACAGAACAAAATGGCGAAGCACAGCAACTAGCAGAAGAGCACTGCACACACAATCCCGCACCTACAACGACGCACTCCAAAAGCTCGAATCCCTCCCAACAAACCAATCCGCCACAACGCTCTTCACCAGCAGCCAAAACACCAATTCCCTAAACGAGCAGTCACTGAAAGAGATGCGCCTCTGGCTACGGAGATCAGGCTACGACCTGTCGGACCTGACGCGCATGCGAACGATCCACGTCGCCGGCACAAAGGGAAAAGGTTCGGTGTGCGCCTTCGCGACGGCGATGCTGCTACGTGCCGGTCGTAGGGTCGGCACCTACACCAGTCCGCACCTTACCTCCCCCCGGGAGAGGATCGCGATCGATGGGAGGCCCTTGGGGAGGCGGGATTTTACCGATGCTGTCTTCGAGTTGGATGAGAGGCTGGGGGAGGCTTCTGCGGATAGGCCTTTTTTCTTTCGCTTTATGACGTTGCTTGCTTGGCATGTTTTCCTCAAGCTTGGCATCAATGACGTGGTTATGGAGTGTGGTATTGGAGGCGAGTATGACGCCACTAATATCCTCACCGGCTCGGCTGTGTCGGCGACGGTCATCTCACAACTGGAAAAGGACCACGTTGCCATGTTGGGAGACTCCATCTCTTCCATAGCCTGGCACAAGGCTGGCATTATGAAGGAGGGGGTACGATGCTTCGCACGTCATCATCCCCTCGCAAGCCCTGTGCTTCGCAAGCGAGCCGTGGAAAAGAAGGCCGCGTCCCTGTGCGAGGTCGACGACGAGCATCTACGTCTCTGGCCAGGGGTAAAGGAAGGTCTTGGCGCCGCCGCCTTTCAGAAGGCGAATCAGGCTTTGGCCGCCCTCGCCGTCCGCGAACATCTCGGTCTAGAGATTTCCGATGACCATGTTCTTGATTCTCTGCTTGATCTGGATCCCAGCCTCGTCGCCGGCCTGCGCGAAGCCCATCTCCCAGGTCGGTGTCAACGTCTGGATCAAGATGGCATCACTTGGCTTCTCGACGGCGCTCATACGGCCGAGAGTCTCGCCGCCGTAGCCCAATGGCTCGCCTCCTCTCTGACATGTCCGAAAGAGCAGGTCGTTCTCGTCTTTAATCAGCAGGATAGAGATCCGGCTCCGCTGCTGGTAGCGCTCGTCGCCGCCGTCGCACAGCAGACGCGCCGGTCCGACGTCTTCCGCGAAGCCTTATTCACCCGCAACGATCGGCTTCGCAACGTGGCCGATCAATCGGTTCAGAGGAGGGCCTCCACCACCATGAATCTGCTGGCTCCAAGCCGTAGGTCCAAGACGGTCAACAACGTCTCCGAAGCGGTATCTTGTATCACGCAAATGCCTCGTCCAGTCAAGGTCTTGGTGACGGGGAGTCTGCATCTCGTCGGCAATGTCCTCCGTCTTCTGGACCCGGATGTGCCTTTGTGAAGTTTTCTTCGAGCCTCTGCTAGTCTTGCTCTTCTCCTACGAAGAGGAAAAGGAGAAAACTGGCACGTGTCCGCCTACAGCGCATCCGCCTTGGTCAGGACACTCAAGACGCCCCCGACCAGATGCAAGCTGCCCGTCACGTAGGCCACCGCCTTCTCCGTCCTCCCGACCCGTCTCGTGAAGTCAATCGCCTCGTCAATTGACGGCGAGACGACAACTTGGGCTTCCGGATCCAATTCGGACCACCTTTCGCCCAAGCGCCGCTGCACCGTCAGCTGGCCGATGGCGTCGCCGTCGACTTGACGGTTGACGAGGTCTCGTCGGCTTTGTTGGCCCCGAACCTCGTTAGTGCAGAAGATTGCGTAGTCAAAGCAGGGCTTGCCTGCCGCCCGACCTTGGCTTGCGGCCGCGTGTATGGAATCGAGAAAGTTGACGGCTTCCGACCGGCTCTGCTGATTAAATATGATGATTCTCGGGTCGGAGCTTGCGGCGGCTACTGTCAGCAGCTGTCGCCGCCCGGACGACATCCGGTCACGCTGAGGGGAAAACGCACCTATTGGCTGTCTCATCAGCGAACCAGGCCGAAGACACTTTCAGGCTGTCTGCAGAGTGTGCACCGTCGATATACCACGTCACCTCATCCTCGACCATGACCTCACATCGCCCGCGGAGCACCATCTGCTCCAGCCCATCAATGAACTCTGGCGTCAGCGTTGTGCCAGACGGCAGAAATATTTGCAGGTTGTCGAGCGCCTGCTCCGCGAGGGCAGTCGCTAGCGTTGCGTTCTTTCGTTGAAACTCTGTATCTGGCTTGATGCATACGTCGTCCAGCCGGCGGATATCGACATCGTTGAGCTCTTGAAACTTGGCTCCCGTCTCTATCGCACGCTTTCGCAGCACATCAGCGGCTTCCGGCGCTTGAGGGACGGTGAAGGCCGGCCTGCCATTTTTCATGATGCCGGCTTTATGCCACGCGATCTTATCCAAGGTGTTGCCAAGGGTAAGGGTGTGATCGATGCCGATGGTGGTGATGCCGCACGCTACCGGGCTATCAATCACGTTTGTCGCATCGTATGCACCCCCTATGCCGGTCTCGTAAACAGCCACGTCGACCTTCTCGCTCAAGAAGACGTGCCAGCTCATGAGAGTCAGAAAGCGGCTGTAGATGGGTCGTGACCCTAAAGGCACTAGATCGGCCCCTTCCGCTGACGATCCCAGTCGATCCCAAACTTGAAACAGGAACTTGGCGAAAAGCTCCTCCGAAATGGGCTTCGAGTCAATGCGGATGCGCTCGCGAACGGCGACGAGATGAGGCGAAGTAAATAGACCCACTTTCTTGGGTATGCCTCGTTTTCGCCGATACTGGTCGAGAATGGAGTTGACATAGGCGCACGTACTGCCCTTGCCCTTGGTGCCAGCGACGTGGATGATGTTGAGCTTTGCTAGATCCGCCGGCTTTTTGTTTATTTCCCCATCTCGTCAGTCAATGCCTGAGGTCTGTAGGGGGATGGAGAAGGGGGGGGGGGGGGGGGGGGGGGGAGGGGGGGGGAAGGCCCAAAACCCTCGTCCCCAACCCGTCGGCGGGAACCGCGCGTTTCTGTTCTCCCTCTCCCTAGAGCCCCCCTCGCTTCCCTCCC
>PDHQ01000058.1:25967-137229 GCA_003339415.1 Ophiocordyceps camponoti-saundersi (nom. inval.)
TGTTTTGCTGTCGGCTCGTGTGGTGGTGTTTGTGCGGCCGCGGGCGGGGGGTGGGGGGGGGGGGGGGGGGGGGGGGGGGGGGGGGGGGGGGGGGGGGGGGGGGAAGGAAGTGGATAGAGAGCCCACAAACCTCGTAGCCAATCCGTCGCAGGTAACAGCGCATTTCTGTTAGGCTTCTCTCGTTAGGCACAATGCCTTCCTTCCGCCTCGCTTCGACGAGTGCATGAGGCGTCTGCAGCGAATTGAGGGCATCGAGAGCGTCCTGCTTCTGATGTCAGGAGCAGCTAGGAGGAGGAGGACAAGGACAAAATCGCTCTCGCCGCACATTGTATGATCTAGATGAGGTCCCGCTGGAATAGCTTGCTATCGACCTCTGCTCAGTCGGCCATTGAAGGAGTTGCGACCTGTTAGGCACACGTTGATGCGGCGCGCGGCAGACTTTGATGGAAAGGTGGCGAGGGGCTATACGATTCATGAGAGGCATACATAGAGGAAGGTGAAGTCGGAGGTTGTGAAAGGACGGAGCAAAGGTAGGAAGGAAGTCGAGATAGAGTGCCTGAGGCAATAATATGTTGTGTGAATAGCATTGCAGATTTACATTCGTACCTTTACTCGCACATACACTCTCGTCAACGTCATAATTCATTATATTCATCATAATATTCATCATGGAATAGAACCAAAGACTAGCCTCTCTTCCCATCACATAGTATCGAATTCGACCACCTTGCCATACTTTTCTTCGTTCCAGGCCTTCATGCCGTTGTTCAAGGCCTCGCCAAAGTCAGCATCAAAGGCGAGCCCGCTGGCGGCATGAGCCGGCCTCGCGCGCCAGGTGAGCCAGTCCTCGGCCATGACGCCTTCCGGGGCGCGAAGGATACCGGCAGCAAGATCTACGACGGCCTGCCTCTCGGTAGGCTGTCGCTTCTTGCAGGAGAAGAAGACGGTAGCGCCGCAGACGCGACAGAAGGAGCGCAGCACGCCGTCTGATGAGGCGTACGTCTTGGCGGTGCCGATGGCGAGGTCGACGCCGATGGGGGGTTCGCATACCGCCAGCGGAACAAAGGCCCAGCCGATGAGGTGGGTGCCCGTGACGCGGCGGCAGTCGTCGCACGAGTCCAGCACGGCTTTCCACTTGCGGGCGTCGAGCGGAGAGACGAAGCGCGACATGTAGGCGTCTTCGATGACTTCGGTCGTCGGTCGCGACACCGTAAACGACACGCCGCCGCACCAGCACTGGGCGCGTAGCCTCTGCTTTCCGTTCCTGTCTGCCTCGGGCTGACACTCGACCAGCTGAGCGGCCGGTTCATCATGCGCAGGGTTCCAGCTATTCATTTCTTCCCCGGCCACTCGGGTGATCACGGAAGAGAGTCCACCTCCCTTTGCGCTCTCACTGAAGACGTGCTGTCGTATCTGGAACGTTTCGGGACCGTGGTCCTTGAAGATGGATGACGCTACCGTCCACAGCTTGCGATCCTGACTCACGCCAGCTACATGGCAGCCGCAAGTAGAGCAGAAGTCGTAGGTATACTTGGCGCCGGGAGCCAGGTACGAAGTTAGGTTAGCTTCGCTTGAACCGCCCAGGAACCTCGGCGGCGGGCCCTCCCTGGTTATGATGGTGTGGAAGATGCAGAGCGAGCCGGTGCCGTAGCGACACTTGCTGCAGTGACACAGATAGACCCGCAGCGGGAGTCGGGAGATGGGCACGTCGAAGGCCAGGTGCACCTTGCCGCAGAAGCATTCAGCCTCGAGCGTCTTTGTTGCCTCCATTGCTTCAGTCATGGTTGGTTTGAAGGGGGAGGAGGAGGGTGAGGGGTCTTGGTGAGGAGGCCTCGTCAGCGCGCCCAATATCCGTGTGGGAAGCCAATCAGAGTGCGGTTTCGGCACTTGCACGCACGGTCTTGTCATACCCAGAAGAACCTAGTAGGCTACTAGTACTAGCACCCAGACGTCGGAAGACAGCCTGTTGGCGTAGTAGGAGGCGACGCCTGCAGCCTAACCGAGGTGCCTACTAAGAAACGCGCCGCCTCCTAGCCCCACAGGCTCACGAGCTCTGTGTATGCCCACCTAGGTAGGTGCCTTGGAGTTGGACCAACCTAGGTAAGCGCCATGACGTGACTGCCCTACTAGAAGCCAAGAGGGCTGTTCCTTTCACAGTCTAGAAGAGGTGGGGCGGCGGGACTTAGTACAGCCGCAGTAGCTCCTAGCTGGGTAAAAGCGGGCGGAGGGTGCCATGAATAGTAGTACCCTATTTCAACCACATACCTCGTCTACTGGTACCTCACCACGTCTTGTTCTCTCTAGAAATCAAATCCTTCACCCATCTTTCACATTCAACGTAGGAAAACAGAATAGACTCATCTGTAAAGCAAAGAACTCCAATCATAGCATAAATAGGTAGCTAGCGCAAGGTCAGGGGCTTCTGTGACCCTTTTTACCCCGAGCCTTGAATCTCAACTTCCTTTAGGTTTGGGTTCACGATCCGAACTGGTTGAATCTGTTCTCGGCACCGATGGCGAGGTCTTCTTTTTCGGCGGCAGCGCCGGCGGTTGATCCTCTGTCTGCGGCACCGGTCGCACATTCTCATACGGAGGTGAGTCCGTTCTCGACGGCGCCGGTGGCGGAATCTTTTTTCTCGGAGGCAGCGGTGGCGGTGGTGCCGGCTTCCAGGGTTCATTCCCATAAGCCCCGTTGTTAAAAAGTCTTTTTGCCGGCGTCCGTTGGCGATTATACCTACGCAAAGCGGGGACATGCTCGTTCGTAGTCAGAACTTTGACGTCATCCTGAGCCATGTCCATAATAGCATCCATGACGCCCTTCGGTCCGCTGACTTTACCCTGGCCCAAGAGGTAGAGGGCCATGCCGGCAACGTGAGGCGCAGCAGCAGAGGTGCCGGATACCAGTTTGTCGCCTCCATCCGGATTCGACGCATCTGCAGCCAAAATGCGGACGCCAGGGGCGAGAATGTCGACTGCGGGACCATAGTTGGAGAATTGTGCCTCGTTGAGTCCTTCGTCAAAGGCACCGACATTTAAGAACCCAGGGTTTTTGGTGCTCGCCCAATCCGCGGGGGCTCCATCATTGCCTGAGGCCGCGACGGGCACGGCGCCCGCTTCGAATAGTCTTTCGAGGTAAAACTCCGGTACCTTACTCTGACGACAAGAATAATTTACACCATCTTCGTGCCACGTCACAGAGCCGCCTGAGGTAAAGATGGTCAGACTGAGTAGAGGAAGATGAGGAGTAGGAGGAGGAGGATGATGATGATGATGAGGAGGAGGAGGAGGAGGAGGAGGAGGAGGAGGAGGAGGAGGAAAAGATGGATTCATACCAACAGAGTAATTGACGACAGATTTGCCCTGTCTGCCCTTTTCTTTGATATCTGATAAGACCCAATCCATGGCGTTCACCGTTGCTGCAAGTATACCCTGCACTTTGAATTTGTTGTCTCTAGCATCCAAGACGCGATCAAAAATTGCCACGTCTATGATGGACGCTTTTTTGGCCACGCCAAATCTGTAACCAGCCAAGATAGAGGCAACGGAGGTGCCGTGACCACCTTCAAAGTCCCTGTCGCGATTCAATCTGGCGCTTATCGGTCCTTTCCTTACGCAATCGTATGCGAAACATTGGTTGTCCACGACGCGGTCGCCGAAGTCTGTATGCCTCGCATTGATACCGGTATCCAAGACATAGGCAAATGTACCTTGGCCGGCGCTGGAGTCGTATCTATAACCAGGTCCAAGCTTGTCATCACGCGGTATCAGCTTGTTGAGGTTCCAGCGGCTATCCTTCTGATGTTCTATCGACTGAACGGTGTGACATCCGTTTTGTATGACGAATTGAACCTTCAACCTCGATCTGATTAGCAACAGGTAGGCCAGTTGTACATCGACCGAGAGGGGCTTGTCTTACGTCTGGCCGAGATCTGATTTGCTCCGCGGCCGTGTCATCGAAGTTTCCGCTGTAGCCTCGGTACTTGCCGTGCTTGTAGATGCGCTGTGCACCCGCGGGCCCGCGACTGACCGGGAGCTTTTTGACCCAGTCAAAGTGCTCTTGTGCTTTGCTGTCGCTCAAGCCCGGCTTCAACCTGACGATCCATTCGGCCACATCTTTCTGCACGCATAGCGAAACAGGACGGCGAGGACATTTGCTCTCAAGAATGGAGGGCCCGGAAACTCCGATTGACGAGTCAGAAGCCGGCTGGGGTCTTCTGGTCTCTTCGGTGGACGGAGTAGGAGCTGGCTTGGGTCTTCTGGTCTCTTCTGTAGACGAAGTAGGATCCGGTTCCGGCCTTCTCGAGCCCTCGGTCCGCTGCGGATTTGGTGCTTGCTTTGTTGGTGTTGGTGTTGGCGTCCAGAGTGTGACGTGGTCTCGTGTGTTTCTCAAGGGGTTCCTACTCCTCATCTCGACCAACCGAATCACGTCCATCCGGTTCTTATTGAAGACAAGGGCCATCGTCCACCCTACGTTCCGACCCTAGTCAGTACGGGTCAAGAAGCCAAGGGGCTAGAAGGCCTATACCTTCTTTGCTCGACGGAATCCGAACAATGTAGTCATTGCCCAGCCTATCGGGATACCGGGAGCCCGGGGGTTTTTCGTCGATGTAGGTTCCAAGGACGGCACGCTCAACGGTCCTCCCATCGCTGAGGGTGATGGTTTCGTCGATGGAGCCGCCATTGAGATAGTTACCGGCCAGCTTCGCTTTTGCTACGTCAAGAATAACGGTATTCTTGGTCCGGCGATTTTCAGTCGACTGCTCGACAATGCCCACCAGCCGCTTTTTGTCACTCGATATGATGGCGCGATACTTGCCAGCCTCCTCGCCTATACGCTCAAAGTTCAGTACTCCTGTGTCCCGTGAATACTAGGTGAGGGTCTCACTTGTTGATAGATCGAGTTCAAGTAAAGAGTCTCTGACATTGAACACTTTTCCCCGGCCGCCCGCAGCGACGTTGTTGAATCTTCGGCTGCCAGGTCTGCCACCCCCATTCTCGGGCTGCTCCATCTTGCTAGCAATCATCTGAGGCGTCCAATCGACAGCGCCAAGCTTGACTGAATATGGCGGTATACCGGCCGAGGCGTCTGCCAACAGCGCTCTCTTGGAGATGGCCGTGGCAGCCGAGACGGCGGCTAAGCCGATCAGAAGGACTCTTTTCAGACCTGTCATTGCAAAGGAATGTGTTGGTAGAGGGTTGTAAGCTAAAGCGTGCTGATGATGACAACGACCAAGTGCGCGAGCCCCTGTTTCTAAGAGGAACTTGAAGACGACAACAGGATCGGGGTCACAGCCATCGAACAGCTAGGCGCTCATGGATCCGGGATCTGCCTCGTCCTTTGCACATGATTCAATAATCTTAAGTTCTAGGCGTACTCGACAACGTTGAGAGAAGCTTTGACAATCTGAGCCTTCATCATCGAATCAGCCAGCTAGGCAGAATATGACTCTCACTGCATAACGCTCTTGACTAGGTACGCATGAGAGTGAAATGAGGGTTCAATAATTCCAGAGAAAGCCTTGAGATATGGATCTCAGTTGCCGTAGCCCCTGGAACAGCTAGATAGATGATAGGGTATCATAAAGGCCAGTGAAGGCTTATAGCAGGATGCATTAAATATTCACTTTGATCCATTCTATAGTATGGCTCTACTGGAACTCCACATGTACTGGATAATCCCGGGAAATGCTCTAAAAATCCAAGACCCGAAGATGGGATTGGCAAATTGTGCTTGCCCTTAACCAAGTTCCCGTCATTGAGACGAGTCATGGACATCCCTCTCCAGAGAAAGCCTACAGGATCTACACCCTAGCTAAAGTGGCCCCGGATCAGCAAGCTAGATGGCAGTATTACATACATATGTATGTGCCAAGAGTCAGTGGAGGCTCTCTATGCATAAATCAACGACTTCTTCGGGGCACTAAGCAACCTCCAACGTCGTGAACCCTAGCTAACCTCGAGTCAACCACCGGGAACAGGTACGCCCTGGAGGTGCCAGCCACCCAAGTACCACTGTTACTTGGATCGTGACGTCAGGATTTCGACCAAAGGCCATGCTTGAGCCAGGAGTCATTGAACTTTGTTGTAGCAAGTCAGTATGCCTCTTATTATGAGGCATTCAAGGATGTCCCTGCTCGTCACTCGGGCAAGCAGACGGTCGTTCTTGGAGGGGTATCAAGATTGAGGATATCCCTGTGCAGTCCACGCCTGCGGCCGAGTAACTGTGTAAGTCGGAGCCCGTTGCCGCCTGAATCAGTGAAGGCGAAATGGAAGTGGAATCTCTGTTCGTATTCGCAGTCTGCCTTGAGCTGAAAGGTGTACGATAGTTCATTTCCCAAGTCATGCACGGTCTGATCTCGTCACTCGAATCATCAACTGGTTATCAGTACAAGGTCCGTCATTGGGTATAAATATCAAGCTATTCGCTCTGGCTCCCTCTTCTTCAACCGCAGAGCAAACTTCAGCTTCTTTCGTTGGTCTCCCTACATTCATTCATTACATACTAGTGACGTTACCATCATGAAACTCATCAATCACCTCACCGCCCTTCTCGGGCTCGCCGGACCTTCGCTGGCGTCGATTTATGTAGCTCCCTTCCACGAGAGGCAACAGGTCGGCCAAGGGTAAGAAGAGCCCTTCGTTTTTCATCGTCAGCTCTAACCCCGTTTCTTAGTTACAATACCTTCCTAGGTAAGGCAGTACTCAAGGACGTCATTTTGATAGAGCCGAGAATCAAGAGCATCAAAAGAGACGTCGGAAGCGCCGGCACCAACGTCACGGAGGAAAGCGTGGAGAAAGCGCCCATCAAGCCATTCACTGCCGAGGAAATCGATTTCCTCTCGAAGCCCATTGACTTGGCCAAGTATGCCAAGATGGTAAAAGAATACCGTGATGCTCCTGAACCATACGAGCCTCTCTTTAATAGCAAACTTCTGGACATCAGAGTCAACGGTACCCAAGTCAACGGCACCATCTCACGTATCTTCAGGAAAAAAAGACAAGGAAATCCGTATGCGGTGGATGGCCAGACACAAGAAGACATCAAATGCGCCAAAGGTGGCGACGGCACGATGACGAGGTGGACCGAGCATCACACGTCGTTCGCTACGTACGCAAAGTCTACGCAGATCGGTGCCGAGGCCTCCGTCTCCGGCTGGGGCGCAAGCGTATCTGCTTCGGCCAAACACCTCAGCCAATCATCCTTCTCGGAAAACAGCTTGACCTCCGTTTCAACCATCGAAATCGACAGGCAGTTGAGTTCCGACGACGAACATAGATGGAACGTAGACATGATAGAGAGGGAGCTTGTTAGGAATCCCCGAGCAGATTACGGGGACAAGTATATCATCGGTAAGGCTGCCGAGATAATCTATCCAGCATCGCTAACGCCTATTGTCAGGCTTTGCCACCGGCGGGAGGATCAGAGTGGAAACGACCATCGTGTCCACAAGCTCTGGATCGTCGACTGAAACTTCAGCCAGTCTTCAAGCTGCTGCCGCTTATTTCGGAGTGACTGGCAGCGCGGGCGCCTCTACGTCAGTATCGTCGAGCGACTTGCAGGGAAAGGTGAAGGTTAAGACGCACGTGCGTTTCAGCGGTGATTTGGGCCGAGATATTTTCCCCGCGGCAACAAACGATGGATCAGACCTAAGTGTTGCCGAGGCGGAAATTGCCGAGGCCAAGAGGATAATCGACCAGTTTCTTAAGCGACCTTGCCGGCACAGCTTGAAATTCAAGGCCCTTCTCGATGACTACGAAACGGTTCCCGGCCGGCCTGAAGGATTGGTCATCCCCGACTACAGGAATGCAAAGGCCGATGCCTTCGGCATCAGCGAGGAATTCGAGCGCATCACGCGAAAGGCCGACTTGTTGAAGCTCAAGGGCCATTTCACCAAGGACCAGACTCGGGAACTTACATGGGCCGTCCGGAGGATGCAGAATGCTGCTCTCGATTGGCTGAAATCTCTTATTGCGCAACCTCACAAGTCGGAGGAAACGTCAAAAGCACTCATCGACCGCTTCAACAAAGAGTTCCACGATAAGTACCAGGACGACATGCATATAATCCAGATACGTGATGCCCTGGCAAGGGATTCCTTGTTCGCCACGGGAGAAGTTGAAGGGCCATGGTGCAAGCTTAGCATCGGATCGACCAAAAGCAACAACACCGGGTGGTATGATCCAGTCGCCAAGAAGTACACGTTGCGACCGGGGTTGGAAACCTGGGACGCACCGCAGCCCACGTCTATGGTACGATGTCCCCTCAGCGTAGCCAAGGCTACGGAGCAGGTGTATGGGACAAGCTTGACCCAGGTGGTATCCCCGACAAATATCCCTTATGTTCGACATTCCCCGTAGCTAGGCAGCTTAGCTTAGCTTCTTTGTTATCACATATACGGATTGCTTAGGTATAAATTTATGCTCGTTCTTTGCCTCCTACATACATATGTATACCTACCTACCTAGGTAGTGGTGAAGCTGCGTGCTCGACAACGGCGCAGAATAGATCCCCTACAGTTCACTGGGTGTTCCGGTTCGCAAGTCTGGTCCCCCGCATCCAACGCCACTCGGCATTGAAGAGTTTATTACGACAAGCTTATTGAATTTTTTTAGAGCAGCAGAAGCAAGTTGAAAACATAAATAGCACTCCCGTGGCCTAGTTTATGCCGCTTTTCTTCTTCTCCGTAACCACCTAGGCAAACTAGTTTAGTCTTTCTTGTGAGATTATTGGAGATTTATACACGTTATTACCCCCCCAGTATTTACAGTAACACCTTATAGGTTGTAAGATATTATATCCGGCTTGCCCTGAGGAGGCTGAGGGTGAACTGTTCTTGTTCTAAATTTTCCATCTATTCATTTATGCAGTCGCAATTTCAAGTCACAGGTCTGTTGCTCGGAGACTCTTTTACACTCAAGACTTGTTCGCGGGAATGGCCTATCAGCCCCATGTCTCGAATCTGATACCCCTTTCTTCTCCAGATTTCTAGCAATAGTAATCTCGGAGGTTGGAGACGCCGTAAGAAACGGCCTCTTTCGCGAGAAAGAAGAAGCCGGTATTGCCTTTCCCGCAAGCATGCTGCAGCCCCCTCAAGAAGCCCGTGGCGTTGTACGCCCCGTGAGCACACGTCACCCCCGGGTTTCCGTAGCTGCAGCCGTAGGCGACGGCGGTCCCGACGGCGTAGGCCATGACACTCTCGAACCGACGTCCGTTGCCGCACAGACCAGCAAAGCCCTCGACCGCTTCCTCCGCATCCTTGGCTTTCACTTTCCAACCGGAACAAAAGTATGCATCGCCAGAAGGTGGCCCGTCTAGTATCGCCTTGGTTACGCTGCTTGTTATTTCGACACCTCGTCTCTGGGACTGGGACTGTTTGGGGCCGAGGTAGGACCATTCCGTGTTTCCGTTTGGCAAAAGACTCCCCTCGTACCAGCCGTCTCCGGACCCTTCAGGAAGTGGTCCGAATCTCGGCTTTCGCCCAGTTATGCTGGCGGGGTTTGCCTCTGTGATGATGGCAAACAGAGTTGCGAGGAATATGGATGGTTTCATGATGGGAAGAAGCCTGATGATGGATAGCCTATAGGTACCCAGATAGTTGCGAAAGAAGCAGAGGGAGGTTACAACGAGTTATAAGGAAACTGTCTGACAAGAGACTTTTGATCACCTTGGAAGTCCTCGTCTGTTTTCTCGTATAAGTAGTCAAGTTCGTAAGACTAAAGAGTTGAGCCGGAATCGTACCATGGCAGCCTTATATGCCATCATCTCAACCTCTCTGAGGCGATCGATCGGTGCATCATCGCCAATACTTGAGGAAATCTCGTGAATGCAGCTAACGAACAGACCAGGAAGGTCAAGCCTTGTTGCAGATAACAGGAAATTGAGTATCAATCGTATTGTTCTGTCTTACCCTCGTAAAGTCTAATGCCGCCGTTGGCTCTCGACACTGCTACCCTCTGTGCCTTCCATAACATCAATCCAGAACAGAGTGCTTCGAAATCGAAGTGGCACGACCTTGATCTATTCCTAGGACAGATCGAGCACTGTAAACTAAACTTCGACCACAGTACTTACCATCTCGCCTCAGCAATCTCCCGTCGACATCGTAAGAGGTCAGACGTTGGTAAGAATCATCTGCCGTTGTACAAGGATGTCGTATTCGTATTAGGCCATTGCTTCGAGGACCGTTACCTACCTAGGCAGGACAGTCATGATTTGGTAAACTGCCGGGCCGTCTATCGGAAAAACACATGTACGCTTCGAGATATGATGCTTCAGCCTTCGTGTACATACGGAGTGCGGATAGATGGTTCGTCTTATTACGGTTAAACGCCTACATAGCCTTATGCGATTCAAAGCTTAGTAAGACACTAGTCATCTTAGCCGGCATTCAGCCGGTGACACAAATCTTCAGCCCAACGCCCTAATTCCGTCATCCGCGTGACTTCCCTTGCCTAGCAGTAACATTCGTTTTTTTTTTCGCGAGGTCCGGATTTCGCTGATCGACATGGCCGATGCCGGTGACGATCTCAAGATACAGCAGCTCAGCAACTCTCTTCAACATTGGCTGACCTGGGACGCCGAGTACGAGGCTCTAAAGGAGGAGGTCGAGGCAGTCCCGGACAACCAGCCGGAGGCGTTGCACCGCATCCACAATAATTACGAGGGCGACCTTCTCCGTGATAGGGAGCTCGACGAAATTTTTGGGTTGCAGGATCCGCGGTCGAAACGGCAGATCGTCAATATCTTGCAGCGGCGGATAGATTATGTGACGCAGAACCTCGAGACTTTGCGCAAGCAACTTTACGCCGAGCAAGCCGAGCGTGTCGAGGCAGAGGCACCCGCCGATGATGGCGAGACCATAACAGACGTCGTAGAGCAACTCGACGACGACGATAATGTTGTTTCATTTCGCCTAAGTCAATCGGGTGACGCAATACCTGAGGTCTACGAGGCCCTAGAGAAGGCAGGTGTCGATGTCGTTGGAGGTGAAAAGCCAAATGGCACTTCGTCGCATTCAGATCCTCCAAGATCGCAACCGACATCACCACGCGCTTCTTCAGATTCACCATCAGTGCCCAAAGAAAATGCGACGGCCTCACAAGACGCGCTTCCTCAACCGCCGACCGAAATATCAAATTCACCTTCAGCGCCCAAAGAAAATGCGACGACCTCACAAGACGCGCTCTCTCAACCGCCGACCGAAATGTCGCGAAGAGCCAGACGTGTCGATGAAATCATGAACAGAGCAAAGCAGCAAGAAAGCGTCAGCAAACAGGATCCAATTCTACCCGACGACGAGGATTCGGAAGACGCGGAACTGCGGCGGGAGATGATCCAGTATGGCATGCGTGACATTGGCGCCGTCGTTGCTGAACTCCAGTTAGAAGAAGGAGAAGAGTCCGACTTTGACGAAGACATGGATGATACAGAGGACGATGCCGAGGATCGTTATGGACGCTCCACTGGTCGCCTCGTCGACGATAGCTATCGGCAACGCATGCTCGAACTGGAGAGGAAATATGGCCTCAAGTCACGCTTCACACTCCCTGCTGACGGCGAAGACCAGCAGTCTGAAACCGAAGACGACGAGGGCATCGGTCGCATCAAGGTGAAACGACAAGTCTCACCCTCGGCCTCGAAAGCTCTGCCGCGCAAGTCGAGCATCAGGGACAAACAAAGCGACGCCAAGAAGGGCGTGCGGTTTGCGGAGAGCTTGGATGTCGCTCCAGACGACGAGCCTGCCGCCTCTACGACGGCGAAGAAGGAAGAGTCTGTGGCGGACCCCCTCGGCGATGTCGTTGAGCGATCAAGTTCCGGTGACAGCATCAAGCCCACTCCGAAACTGAAGGCGCCTCACAAGCCATCGTGGTTCAAACAGGCGCGAGAATTGGCTGCTTCGAGTGAAGCAGTGCCTCTGAGTCCCTTCGATGCCCCTTCTCGTTTCATGGACGAAGAAAACCAAGACGCACCTGCGTGGCCCGATGATACTATCATGGTAGAGCAGCTGGTCGAGAAAGACCCGAGCTCCAATCCCAGGCCGCCCGATGAGCTTGATGATTTTATGAGCAGCAGCACTGTAGCCGACGAGCACCAGCGACTGCGCAAACGATTCATCCAACGTCAAGGCGGCTTCCTCGAGAAAGACTCGTCGCCCGTTGAGTATATGGACGACCCCGAAGAGATGGCCGCGCCCGTTAGCCGGTTCAAAGCGGCGCGGCTGTCCCGCCGATAGTAGAGTTCTTCTTGCAGTGGTTATAACAATCGACTTACATACCTTGCCCAGGTGCCGGCTCAAGATGTAGGGTGCCACTGTTTCTCACCATGACGGCATGTCCGTGAAGCTATTGATGATAGCCATGTACCGGAACGCGCTACGTTTTCAAAAAACAATAACGACAGATGGGCTGCAGCTTCTCAGTCTGCTTCCCTTCACGATGCGGTTCCGAGATTGATCGTTGCTGGAAAGGGCTTCTCTGACGCCAGGCGTTTGCGTCTGCAACATGATGGCCTCGGCGTTCTTTATATCCCTTTACATTTATGAACGAGTATCGGTTCAGGAGGATTCAAGTCTCTAGAGATTATGGGGGAAACCCTACGACCTTGTAAGTTTAGAAGTTTAGCATTTCCTTGCGGCTATCGAGCTGTCTGACAAGATCGATCCTGAGGTGGTGTAGCCTTGTAGGTAACCGGCAGAAGACTTCTGTTAAGGGGGTCCACGTGACCAGCCCCGCCCGACCTCGCACACGACCTAGCCTAGCTATCCTAGCCTAGACCTAGCATACACATATAATACACATATATCAGTGCACCTACCCGATAGCCTATGCCTACCTTATATTACTATAGGTTATGAGCGCCTATTACACGCTTCTGCTACGCTAAAGTTTACGATACCTTTATTTTCCTACTTTTAGGCTTATTTAATTAATTCGGAGCGCTATAGTATAACGGAAAATTCTATATATAAAATAAAAACGAAGAAAATTATTTTATATTAATTTTAGTAGCGAAAAATTTAACTAGCTTTCTTAATCTAGAGGTATAATATAAAATAATAAGAAAAAGCGTAAAATACGATAAATAAGAATAGATAATTATATTTTTATCTTTTAGTAATACGAAGCTTAAGGGTATTATAAGCTATATTAAGTAATATAAATCTCTTATAGTAATAGCCCGAATTAATAAGGTAAAATTATTTATCTTTAATAATAAAGTTCTAACTTAACTTATCGATAAAAACGAAGCTATTAAATATAACGATAAAATAAAAATTATTATAGGAATTATTTTATAGTCCTTTTCCGGTAAAGTTATTAGTAATATTACCCGGCTTAGCTAGGATAAAAATACTATAATATATAATATTTATCTTTTAGCTAAGAAATAAGCTAAAATATTAACGAAGATATAACCTCGATATATTTTTTAATATTAATATTAGCTTAAGCTAAAAGATAATATAATTAAAAATTAGAGAGCTTTTAAAAAGGACTTTTAAGGCCTTTAAAATTAGATTATTATAGATAAAGATATAGGGGCTAATTTTAAAAAAATACTATATATCTACGCTTAGAAAGCTATTAATATTATCTAAACCCTATACCCCGTTATTACTAAGAAGTAAAATTATAATATAAATAACCTTTCTAAGTTATCTTTTAATAATATTAATATATATATTTTATTATAAATTACTAATTTTAAAATAACCTGCGATTTATTAAGCGGAAAAGCTTTTTCCGTAACTTAAAGCTAACTTTAGAAAAAGAAGCTAAAAAATAAAGGTAACGGTAATAATAATAATAAGCTAAAGCTATTATTATCGAACTTAGAGATATATATTATACTTTATATACCGAAGCGTACGAATATAATAAATAAGATTATAACCTTTTTTTATTATAGCTATAACGTTTATCTAAGAGGTTATATTTACTTAAAGGAGTAATATTAAGTTCTTTACTCTAAGCTCCGGCTACTACCTATTCTTAGGTAATATAAGAATAGTAACGCGAGTTCCGTAAATAATAGCACGGATATAATATTAATAGGGAAAAGTACTATAGCTTATATTATTAATATTACCCTTAAAAGTTATAATAGCTTTATTTTATAAAACGCTATAGTTATCGATATTAGCTATATTTTATACTTTTTTAATAATAAGGGATAGTTTAATTAATATAAAGAATTTAATAGCCCTTATTATCTTATAGTATTAAATAGTAAGCTTTTATTTTATTACGGTTAAGGTATTATTATAATTAACGCTTCTAATAACTATTCGATTATATTTAAAAAGGTATTTTATAGTATAAATATCTTAGTTAATCTTATCTCCGCTAATTAGCTTAATCGTAAGGAAATCTATATTAATAGCGAAAATATACGCTTTTAATAATAAGGACGTACTATCTATTACCTCTCTTAGATAAGAGGCGTAGCTAATATTATAAGCGCTAAGGCTTAGAAGCCTCTTATAATAGCTACCTTACTTAAGATAAAATAGGAAGTTAACTTCGCCGTAATATATTACCGCCTCGGGCACGTAAGTAAAGATAAGATTCTTAAAGCTTATTATAAGTTTAGCTTTATAATTAATAAGAAGAGTATCTTTAAGTTATTTTACTACCGCGCGTGCTAACTTAAAAAAGTAAATACTATAATTAGTTAAAATCTTACTATTTTACTTATAAGTTTCCTATAATATATTTTCTAAGATTTTATTTAATATTCTCTAATAGCTTATAAAAGTTATCGGTATATATTTTACGGAATCGATACTTATACTAACTATTACTAAGTTCTTTTTATAAAAACTTATAATAAAGCTTTTAAATAGCTTAAAGCGTAAAAATATAGCGTTAACGCTACTATTAGCGGCTACCGTATTTAAGTAATAAGCTTCGATAATATTTTTAAATTTATATAATAAAAGATTAAAGCTTAGGCTACTAACGAGGGCTTTATCTTACGATTTTATACCTCTTATACTCTTACTTAGAATAGTAAAGCCGAGCGTGCTAGCTATACCCTTATAGAAGCTATAAGAGCTATTTATATTAAGATAAAGCTACCCGAGAAGCTATAGCTATTTTTTATCGACTTTAGCGCCTATATATAGAATATATTACTATTATTAACTAACCTAAAAAATTAGAGCCTTATTAAGATAATAATAGCCGCGATCCGCGTTCTATATAAATATTTAATTAAATATATATAATCGTAAAGTTATAAGGTATATATTATTATCCCTCCTTAATATAGGATTTAGAGCGCTAAAATAGCCCCTCGAGCTAAGGAAAGCCGCCTTATCGGTATAGAAGGCCTTTACGGGCATATTTATAAGATATATCTACCTAAAGAAAATAAGATTATTAAGGCTAAAGATATTAGGTTTTATAACTTAGCTAATTTAAAGCTCGATTAAATAGTTAAATACGTTATAAAGCCTAAAATTAAAAAAGATTAAGAAAATTAACTTAATAAAAATAAATTCTTCCGATTCGGACCTAATAATATTAATAATAATAATAATAATAACGATAATAATTATAATTATCTTAGCGATTAAGGCTTATAAGAGCCTACTAATAACCTTAAAGTAGGAAATATACCTAATTTAAGTAATAAAACCGTAAGCCCTTTTTAATTTAAAAAACTAGCTACGCCTCCGAATACGATATAATTCCTTACGCCTAATTAAACGCCTTATAGTACTTAATTTAATAATCTAGCTAATAAAAAAGCTCCTCCGTAAGCTAAGCTAAGGAATAAGGTTATAATACTTATAACTAATCGGAAAACCTATTCTATAATAGCCGCTATAGCTAAATTTACTACTAATACCGTTTTTAAAAATATTAATAAAGAAGAGGTAAAGATTCCTAACTTTATCTTACTAATTAACGCTATATTTAACGTTCTAATACTATTAACGCCTAAAAGCTAGTAGGATATTTATAAATAATCTAATTATCTCTCCTATTAGCGCTTAGTAATAAATACGGAAATTAAAGCTTTATATAATCGATAAACTTAAGATTTTATTAATTAACTTATTAGTAAGTAAGTTTTACCTAATAAATAGGTATTTATAATAAAAACGCCCGAGAATAAAGCTATAATTATTAAGGCATATTAGTACGTAAAAGGGGATAAAGAAAAGGCTTTATACTCTATTAAGGACCTTTACGCCGCTATTATATATCTCTTTTCCGTTTAAGTATTCCTATCGATTATAGCCTCCTAAGATTTTAAATAGTAATAATTTAATATCGTAAATATATTTATTAACGCTCCTTATTAGGAGGAATTTTTCGTTAATTAGCTATATCTCTTCGAAAATAGAATAAATCGAGTATATAAGCTTAATCGAGCTTTATATAGCTTTAAGTTATCTCCTACGATATAGTTTATATATATAAGTAAGGCCCTTAAACGCTATAGATAATAATAACTTAAATCTAAGTTTTATATCTATACCTATCTTAAGGGATTTATTATACTCCTTTATATTAATAATATTATAATTATAGCGCTTATAGCTATTTTTATAAATAAGGGAAAAGGTATTTTAAAAAAATTATAAGATTTATATAATTTAAGTAAACTTACTACCTTCTTAAGCTTATAATTTTATAAAAACCGTACTATATATATAATTTATATATATTAAGAGAAATATATTACTAAAATACTCGAATTATTCGGCAAAGGCGTTACGAACGCCGTATAAATACCTTAGCCGCTTAAGGTTAAAATATCCGCTAATTAGAAAATATAGCCGCTTACGATACCTTAAAAAGAATAGCTAAAGAGGATAGGTAATATAAATTATCTCTCTAATAATATAAGGCCTAACTTAGCTTTTACGAATAGTAAATTATACGAAGGTAACTTTAATCTAACCGCCTTATACTTTTTTATATAGAAGAATTTAATATAATACCTTTATAATATAAAAAGCTTAAGCTTTACGCTTAAAGGTGCTTATAACTTTTAAGATTTAAAACCTTATATTTTCGTAAATACCTTCTTTATAGATAATTTATATATAAGATATTCGATAGCCGGATATATCGTTTTCGTTAGTATAAGCTCCGTATATTAGAAATTAAAATAATAAACGCTTATAATACTATCGTTAATAAAGGCCGAATTTATTAATTTAACGCTTATAAGTATAAGCTTAATTTAGATAAATAAGATTCTTAAGAACTTAAAGCTACTATAATAATAAACGCTTATAATTATATTTACTAATAGCTTTAACGCTAAAGCTATCGCCCTTAATAAGTTTAAAATAGCCCGAATAAGGTATATTAATATATAATATAAATAAGTTATTAATCGCGTAGAAAAGCGATTCTTTATAATCTAATATATTAGCATAGCCGATATAGTTATAGATAGCTTTATAAAGCCTTTATAGCGTCTCTAATATACTAAATTTATTTATATATTATATTTTTCTAACTTAAAAATTATAATCTTACCCTCTAAGGCTAAAAATAATATAAAGGGTAGCTTTTATACGCTATTAGATAAGCTTAAGGCGCCCGATAATAAAGCCCGCGATACCCTTATATTACCTAATAATAAAAGCACTAATATTAAATAAACTAATCGATCGAATTAATAACCTAATAAATAATATAATATAAGATTTCTATTACTAAGGGATCCTATACTTAAAGGGGGGATCTTAAGGAAGAAGAGTAATTAATATCGCGTTATAGCTATTAATTAAGATAGGATAGATTATTTTAAAAAGGTAGGTATCGATTAAGAGAGGATAGATAAGGTATATCGCGATTAACGCCTTAAAAAGGCCTATCGCGATTATTAACCTTACTATTAGCTTAGCTTCGTGCTACCGCTAATCTTACGATATATGCCCTTTAATACGCCTCTAAGCGATTATTTCGGCCTTAAAAATATTAATAGTAGGCACTTTTAAGCCCCTTACTATTAAATATATTAATTTATATAATTTTAGCGGTATTTCCTTACTAAGCGATACGAATAACGATACCTCTCTCTATATATATATATAGCTATAAGGCTTATAGCTTATTTTTAGCCCCTTATAAGAAGAGGAATTTTCCTTTAAATTAGGCCTCTTAATACCCTTTATATAAGCGTTTTAACCCCTTTTAATAGCTTAATTTAACCTTCTTAATAGCTTAATTTAACCTTCTTAATAGCTTAGATTAGCTTATTTAAGGCCTTTTAAGAGCGGCTTAAAAAGGCTTATTTCTACTATTTCCTACTATTTCCTATACTAATCGACTAATCTAAAATAGAATAACTACTTCCGGGACCTAATTTTAATTTATCGGATTATTTTTTTATTATATTTTTAAGCTATTTAAGCCCTTTACCGGCCTCGTTAAGAAAAGCCTAAAAACGCTATTTTCTACTATTTTATTATTTTCCGCGCTTTACGGTGCGGGATAACTATTTTCCGCTCGCTTAAGCGGGCCTAAAGGGGGGTATTAAGGGGGTCCACGTAACTAGCCCCGCCCGACCTCGCACACGACCTAGCCTAGCTATCCTAGCCTAGACCTAGCATATATATATAATACACATATATTAGTGCACCTACCCGATAGCCTATGCCCACCTTGTGTCACTATAACTTCTATGTGTATCCGTAGTATTAACTGTTTTACGGTGACTTTACTAACCGAATTAACGAAAACGTTTTCCTCGTAGAAAAGATGCGCAAAAAGAATACGACGCAGGACAATACACACCCGTCCCAACGCAAAAAGTGATAACCTGATTTGTGGATACAGTCAGATGGGAGGCAAAAAACGTGGTTTCGCCCGGGCTCGAACCGGGGACCTTCTCGGTGTTAGCGAGAAATCATGACCAACTAGACCACGAAACCGCTTGTTATGAGAACTGGCTCTAAAGTATAATATCAAGGAAACATTTGACTGGTGACGTTTTGTGCAAAGACAAATGCCAGGAATCGCAGTGGGCAGTTGCACTTGATTGACAGGTAGGTCAAACCATAGTCGCTTGTTAAAGAGCTAATACAGTTTTACGCCGTTTACAAGAGGAATCAAAACGTCGCAATCACACAAGGAAAAGGGGAGAGGAACTTGTAAGTATATGATTTCATTTGCAAAGCCCATTGCTTCATCACTTCCCTCCACTCCAAAGCATAGCCATGATCGAATCGACAAACGTTCCCTTCCCCTCCGCCAACCTCGCCTCCCTGCTCTCCTTCTGCGACTGACGAAGCTCCATGACGGTGGAGGCGACGTCGGTCTTTGCCTGCAAGTCTGCTCGGAGGGCTGCGGCCTCGATGGCTCGTTCGTCCTCGGGTAGGTCTTGCAGCTTGCGGTCCCAGGCTTGCTCTTCTTCTGGGGTGGGAGTTCGCTTTGGCGCTGAGGAGGAAGGTTTGGGTATGATGATTTCGAAGACGGGGATTGGCGTTCCGTCTTTTTTGGCTTGTTCTACGGCTGCTTCGTGCTTTATCATTCTTTGGTAGAGGGCGTCGGCGTGCATTTGTATGCTTTCGTCTATCTCGGCAGATCGACCTAGGATAGAGCCGTATCCCATGGCTCTCAAGAATCGCTGAGAAGGTAGAACGGTTAGTGAACGAGACAAGATACGAACGAAGGACGAGAGCGACGAGAGGATATCAAGGAAGATGGTTTCTGCCATACCGACTGCATCATGTAGCACCTCTCAAAGCGCCTCACCTGATGCCTACACATCTGGAACCGATCCTCCCAGCTCCCACTCTTCATACACTCGATCCACTCCTCCTGCTGCAGCGCGCAATTCTCCAAAGCCGCCGCCGCGAGCGCCGCCTTCCGATCCTTATACCCCTCCAGCACGGCAGCCATCCTGTCGTGGTCGGTGGCATTCTCCGACTCCTGCTGCGACAGCGGCTGGTAGTTCTTCCACAGGTGGGCGTACCGTCCGTCTTGATAAAGGCTGGCTGAGGGGACGAGGCGCTCCTCTGGCTTCGGCTCTTTCGTCGGCGCCGGCGTCGCAGGCGGTTGAGCTGAGGCTGAGGTTGGTGGAGATGGCTTCTTCGGTTCGTACTTTACGGGTGACTCTCTCTCGAGGAAGGCGCGGAGTTTCGGATCGAGCTTTTCGACTGGATCGCTGCCGCTGCCGGAGCCGAAGATGGAGGATAGCCAGCCCATTTCGCTTTTGTGAATGGGCTGAGGAGAAAGTCGCGTTGCCGTCCGACGATGATGGCCGTCTTCTCTTCGGCTGAGTGGATGTTGAGTGATAAAGTCGCGAAATGTACTGCCGAAGCTCCCACGACTCGCTAAAGCGGCAGAAAGCTCTAGTTTCGAGAAGTAGACTCTATAGTAGAGTACATGTAGAGTACTTCTGCTCTCAACGGCCTGATGAAGCATCATTGCCTCTCTTCTCTCGCCATGATGTGATATTTAACTCCGGCTTTTACTGCAAATCACTACTTTTCTCTTCTGCTATTTAGCATCCTTGCTAATATACCAAGTATCTATCTCATGTAGTTCATGAAGATGCCACCAAGTGACAAGCCCGTTAAAGCACCGTTCTCTTCCTGATGAGCTATAGGGTAGCTTCAGCCGTAAAAATTGATCAAAACATCAATTTAATACCGTCAATCCAGTTCAAGGGCTATCCAACGGAGTATCTGTATCAATGCATGTGTGATCCTCAATTATTCGGCCCTTTAGCTCAACACATACATACACATTCTTTGCCTATTACCATACAGTCTTTCTTCTGTCACATTGATGAAAGCTTTTGCTGTCTCACTCCAGTTCTGCTGTGCCGGCATGGAGTCGAGAAGTGCAGCCGAATTACCTTACACAATAAAGCAACAGCACTTTACCAAGAGTACGCGACAAGTGCTGCGGCAGGGAGGTGAAAGAGGCTCCCAGTTTGCCAAAAAGTCGCGATTGCACCCCTTGAGAAACATTGATAGGCAGAAAAAATCACCTCGGCTTTACAATTCATAATGCGGGCCTTCTCAGATGCCCGTCATTGCAGACCCCGTTGCGGCAAGTAGTGACGCTCGTAGCCACATGACGATGTGATATTTTACCGGGTTGAAGACCCCTATTCTTGGTCGCAGTCGAAACAGACCCTTCTCCGTCCGTTCTCCGTTGGTAAGATGACCTATCCCTCCAGACATCACCACGCCGAAAATGCCAGAAAAGTCCGACTCAAAACTTGCTGAACTTCTTCACCGCCTTGCCCGTCCGGGGCAGCACGCGCAACACATTGAAACGGATCTGTCTCCTGTCAGTCTACCGTAATCCTGATGCTTATTGGCTCGCAACGTGACATACGGTCTTGCTGAGGGGTCGGCATTGGCCAACGGTGACCTGATCGCCCTCCTCGACACGGAAGGCAGGAGAGACGTGTGCAGCGAGGTTCTTGTGACGCTTCTCGTAACGAGAGTACTTGGGGATGAAGTGAAGGTACTCTCTTCGGACGATGACAGTTCGGTGCATTTTCGTGGAAACGACGGTACCGGTCAAGATACGACCGCGAATCGAGACGAGACCGGTGAATGGGCATTTCTTATCTGCACGGCAGGTTAGCGTACCTGTGCGCCACCGGAGCCCATCGCCAGCCCATGATCCATTGCGCTACTCTGTCTCCTCACAAGGCCACACATACCGATATAGCTGCCCTCGATCGCCGTCTTGGGCGTTCGAAAGCCCAAACCAACGTCCTTATACCATCGTCGTCCGTTCTTGCCAGGCCGGCTGCTCTTGGTCTTGACCTTGGCGTTTTGGAAGATATGCGGCTGCTTTTGGAAAGCACGCTCCGATTGAACGGTCAGTTCGGTCGCCCTGGGCCAAAGTGTCAGCTGCAAAGAGCGCAGGAGTCGAATGAAGAGGCGTATCACGAGACTGACATGTTGATTGATCTTGCTCCGAAGAGGCGTCGTTGCAAGAGGCGTATCGAGAGTGCTGTGGCAGGACGTGAAGTTGCTCGGCGAAAAGCAGGATAGGGCTTGTTCGTTAGGGCTTGCAAAATTCGGATTGGCTGACGGGCTCCACTGCCGGCGCATGGTTGAACCGCGCCGAATCTACCACGTGATCTGGCGTTTTAGGATTCTCCCGTTGAGAGAGGGACCTAAGATACGTACCCGTTCCCCGCCTCAACGGTCAGATGGAAAGTAAACAAACAGTCATCGCGATCGCGCTTTTCTTCCGTTGATGTCATCCGTCGTTCGACAGCGTCACCGACATGTTTCCTACAGCTAACAGTGCTTCGCTTCCGGCGCGTCGCAGTCGCAAATCCTTAGGCGCAAGCTCGGATGTGCGAAACACAATGGACCTTGAGAGCTTAACGCTTAACTTGGGCAGCTCCCGAGCTGCCAGTCGCAAATCCAGGAGCAAGAGCATGGGCCCCGGCGGGCTGGAAGCTCTGAAGCAGATTAATGGGAATCGACGCGCGGTATGAGCATAAATCTCATAGCTTCGAATCGCTATTGACCATGTTGCAGTCTTTGGCGGCCCCCGTGAAGCTTCCACGATCCATCCTCAAGCCCACCATACCCTCTCTTCCCAAGAATCTCCCCTTGAAGAACGGCAAGAATAAAGCGAAGCAAAACAGCCCGGATAGCCAAGATTCTTCTCGTTCCTTGAACTCGTCCAGCGACGAAGATCCCACCGCATCCAGGGCTGCCGATCGCACCGAAGAGGAAAAGCAAGCCGACACAAAGGAGAGGGAAGAGCGTGAGAGGCGCGATGCTCGCCGCAAGTCGCTCGCCAATCGGAGAGTGTCCTTTGCGGCCGAAGCGACGCTTCATACCTTTCATGAAATCGAATACCTGCAGGATTCGACGACATCCACAGATTCGACCCGAAGAGCCTCGTCCGTTGCAAATAAAACCCCCAGCAGGCCTGCCGCCGCAGATGGCCGGGAGGACGCGCCTATAATCAAGACGGACAGCACAGCAGGCTCTCCGGAAAAGCAGTCAGACTCGAATCAACAGCGCCGGCGGCGCAGGAGCTCCGGAATGCAACCTGTGAACTCGAGTGGCCCAGACGATGATACTGTGGCATCAACTGCTTATAGCTCCGACTCTGAGCCTGCAGACATCGTTGAGGAAATTGGAGAAGAAGACGAAGAAGAAGAGCCATCTGGAAGCGACTCAGACGACGGGACTATGATGACCATCGATACAGAAGAAGTGACTGGTGTCTCGGTCGCCTCAGACCGATCGACCGCTACTGACGATGACTCGACTCTGGACGAGGCGCTAAGAATTGCGGCGCGCAGGGCGGGGACGCAAAACATGGAGACTGGCAACGGCGATGAGGAAGATGACGATGGAGAGGAGGTTATCCCGTCGTTTGGTTGGGTGAAGAAGACTGTTCAGCCAGTCGACGAGCCAAAGGCGACCCAGAGTGCGGATGAGCCCAAACCTGATGGCGATGCAGATGTCGACATCGAGATGGACGTGGACATGGACACGGACATGGACATGGAAATGGACATGGACGTGACGCAAGCCGTCGGGCGGATCTTGAAGCCTACTACCGAACCAGAGACGGATCTCCTTGGCGACATGTCGATGGAAGTTACTCAAGCCCTCGGAGGTATTCTGTCGCACAACAACGCACCTCGATTCTCGAACCATCAAGGGCAGGTCGAGTCAGAGGAGGCTACCATGGAGTTTACGACCGCACTCGGCGGGATACATACCGTCCAGACAGAGGACCCGGACGACGTGCTGGACGACGAAGATATGTCGATGGAGCTGACGGCCGTTGTCGGTAAAGTTCTCTCCCGTTCTAGGGATGAGCATGCAGCAACGGGACAAGCGAATGAAGCATCTCAAACAGATGAACCGGGCTTCAAGGAACCACTCACGGATGCCACATCCGGCATGGGCAAGTTGGTTGATGCTGCCACATCCGATGACGAGGCCCGAGGAGACGCAACCGTAGACATGGACATGACGGCTGCCCTTGGAGGCATCATGGAGAGCGATGAGGAGAAGCAACGGGATGTCAACAAGCGCATCATGGAAGAGGAAGTCAACAGGCCCAACGACGCGGCGCAGGCTATTGTCGAGGCTGTGGCACGATCACCGACGCGGAGGGCAGTTGGAGACTCCCAGGAGGTTGAAAAGGCGCCAGCGGAGAGTCCTGGACTGTCAGCCTTCAGAGGAAAAGGTCTGCGACGCAGCACACAGAGACGGGCATCGGTCACCCCGAAACGTGATGTTCGATCGCGGACGCCATCTCCCGTCAAGACTGCGACGCCATCTCCCGCCAAGACTGTGGCGCCGTCTCCCGCCAGGGCTGCGGCGTCGTCTATCGTCAAGGCTGCGGCGTCGTCTTCCGTCAAGCCTGCGACGCCAACTCCTGTCAAGACCGCGACACCGCAACGACGACCAGCTTCAAGCCCCAAAAAGCAGGTACAGAGGTCCGCTTCGTCGCCTACGAGACGCATACTCGAGAGGTCAACGAAGACGCCCTCGCCCGCCAAGGCTACTCGAGACATCTTCCGCAACGACCCGCAGACGGGCGACAGAACACCACATGTGGTCTTGACGCCCCCTCATCGGGCGCTCTCTGGTCTGGGCATCGATCGACCTGGCCTGGGATCTCCCAAAGTTTCTGCACTATGCAATCGCCGCGGTTCCATCGGCGAGTCAGCATCCGAATTCGTCCTAGGCAAGCGAACAGTGGCCTTTGAAGAGCCGAAGAAGATTGAGGAGGAGGTCGACAAGATGCGACAGGAGGAGAAGGATAGAGAAGACCCAATCAAGATTCTCGAGCGCGAAGCCGACGGATCGCAAGAAGATAAGGATGCGACGCTTAACCTCCGTGAGATGATCAACAGCTTAAGCCCGAAGTGGAAGCCGTTGAGAGGCCGCAAGAGCCTGCATGTCGGCAGTGCCAAGGGCCTCCTGGGCAAGCGCCCTGCTGAGCTGGACGAGGACGAACAAGGTGAAGATGACGACGGGGTGAAGAGGCTTAAGGGACACCAGAGCAGCCCCGTGAAGAACGTCTTGCTCGAACAACCAGATGTCGGTCGTCTGACGAGATCGGCGCGAAGAAGCCTCGAACAGCAGGCGAAGATTAACACGACACCCTCACTATCGTCGCCAGTCAAGAAGCCGACGCGTCGGACCTCGGAGCGACTGGAAGACTTGGAAAACAAGCAGACAGTGGACGAGATTAAGCTGGATGAGGCCGATCATGGGCAAGAAGTCGAAGAGGACAGGATTCATTTGCAGGACTTTCTCAACATGATCTCAATTCGCTTCATGGAGCTGAACACAACCAAACGTCGCCACACGATGGCACCTGGAGGCGGAGCCGACGGAAGCACGACCGAAGGACAAGACGGTCTGACTCTGGAGCGCTGCGTGGTAGCCGGCGCTTGCACGGTGCCCATGCTCGAACTATACCAGCATTCGTGTCGGGAGCTGAAGAAGTACATTTCAGAGGGAAGAAAGATGGTCAAGGAAATTGAAAAGGAGACGCTGGAGGAGAATCCACCGCTGTTCCGCGAGTACATGTCTGCGAGCCCGGATGTCAAGGCACTCATGGATCACCAGTTCAAGAACGTCAAGACGCACGCCCGGCTTCTCAGCAAAGCCATGTGGTACGAATGGCGGATGAAGCTGCAGGAGGGTCTCAAGGAAGGACTCGTCAGTGTCGGCGAGGGGATGGACAAGGACGACAGAGTGCTGAGGGAGCAGCAAGACGTGGTGGCATCTGTCCTGCCCGGAGCCGTGGCGCGCTACGAGTCTCTAAAGGAGGAAAGCAGCAGGCTGCAAGACGCCGCTCGAGAACTGGCCGACTGTGATGCGGACGAGCTCGCGTCGGCACGAGAGGAATTGGTGAACCTGGACGCGGACGTGGCGGCCAAGAAGCAGCAGATTGCCGAGCTTCGGCGACAACTTGAGGACTCGTCTGCTCAAGTGCAGGAGTTGACGTCGAGGAAGGCGGAATGCCTGCAAGCGATGGAGGCTTGCGACAGGACGAGGGAGAAATATCGCGGCTGGAGCAGCAGAGAGGTGAAGGCGCTCAAAGGTAAGTTGTGTATTAATGATCTAATAGCAAGAGGACTAGCTAACATGAATTTGGGGGGACAGCACGCGTCGAAGCTATGGAGAAGAAGCACGGCTGGGCCATTTCAGGACTCTCCGGAAGCAGTCTTTTGATGACGTACCGGCGAGAACTGGAGTTGTTGATCGACGTCGGCTCGCTGCGAGCGGTTGACGTGAGGCTCGCCCGGCAGCCACAGCAGACCAAGGAGTTTATGCTGCATTGCATCCGCGAGCAATTGAAGAGCCAAGACCAGCTTTCGGAGCTTCTACGAACGGTGGGAAAGGGATGGGACCAGGCACGGATGATCACACGGCAGGTCAACCGGGTCAACATGGTGTTCCCCACGGCCATGACCAAGACGTCGGACTCGAGCATCTCGGTGACGAGCAAGCTGCTGCTGGTGCCCCTAAAGACGCTCATCGAGATTCAGCTGAGGCTGGATGGCGGCTGTGGCGGAGTGGCTGTCTCGGTCGAGGCTCGGGTCGTCTACGGAGAGCCCTTTAACGTGGGCAAGATGGGGGAATTCCTGGCTGCGAGGATTGGCGATAGGGTAGGCGGCGAGGAGGACTGGAGCGATGCTCTGTTGGAGCTGCAGAGGAGACTGATTGCGAAGGGGAGCAAGATGAAGGCGTGAGGATGGAGGGGGGTGGGATGTTGATGTGGGGGGTCTGGTGATGGTTGTGTGGGGCGGTCGTTTGTGGATCATGATGATTGGCTGCGCTGTCTGGGTTAGCTAATGAGAACTGGTGTGGGTGGGTCGACAGCAGACTGTGGTGTGGGTGGGTAGGTACCTGGGTGGGTATGTGTGGGTACCTGGGTGGTGCCTGAAAGGTGTGGTGAATCACGAACTCCATGAGCTTACATACTACCCTGTACATATATCTTTTGCAGTACTCGATGAGGGAGAGAGAGAGAGAGACATGGCGAGGGCTCCGGGGAAAATATAGGGACAATAATGACTTATCTGAAGAGATGTATTTCTCACAGCATCTACTACTCTAGGTACTAAGGAGAATGATTCAGAGAAGGCAGACGGCAAGATATTTTTTATTACACAAAGACCTTAGCACTATAGCACGGGAAGCAGGATTACGGATATTGAAAACCATTTGCTAGCAGAAGCAACGCGAGTATTGCTTTGCTATGCATCCTCTCTTCTAAGTCTCAAGCTCTTTAATTCTTCTCATTCAGCCTCTGTCAGAGAGTGTTCTCATGTTCCCAGTTCTGCTTAGTACACGAAGAAGGGCAAAGGAGACGATTGAGGTGCAGTCTGCATAAGAGGGTGCGCGAACAGACTACTTACTGTTCCTACTACTATAGTTCACGGGACCTAACCTGTGGGCTTTCAACGGGCGGCCCCGCTGAAACATGAAACAGCAATTCTCCGCGTGTGGAGGGGTAGAGGGAAGATCCAGACCCCGCCTAGGACCTGGGGTGTGAGTGGAGAGCTGTCACTAAAAACAACGTCAGTTCGTCTCCTACGAGTGCTACCTAGTAATTTGAAAAAGCGGTAAACTGGTGGTTTCTGAATCACAGACAAAGAGAGAAAGTGGTGGAACAGAGCACGGTCCAGGTAGTCCGAGAGATGAGCTGTTGATTTTTCCCTTCTCCTCGGCGACGACGGTAAAAGTCTGGAGAAATACAGAATTCAACCTCACATTACCCGAGCGGGAACCGTCATTGGTTGACTCTGATCGAGGAGTTACCGACTAATGCACCTGTTCATGCACGTACATGCAGGTAGGTACGTGCATGAGGTGTGAGTGGGGACTGTACGTACCTATCGTTGAAGATTTCAACGACGACGTTGGACATGGCCTTGAAACGACTGACTTTATATGGAGGAAGAAGCGTCCAATTTATAGCTATTTCAGAGAGAAAAGAATATGCAGAGAGAAGAGAAAGAAGGGAAGGAAGTAAAGGGAAAAAAAGAATGAGTTGAAAGCAAAAGGGCAGCCCTTAATCTCACTTCTTCCAGCCATGTAGCTTCTCTACAACGTCTCCTGGAGTCTGCACCAAGTTCGTGAATCACAGACTCGGGCACACTCGAAAAATCTTCCCATTCGCCTGTCCGTCCAATAGGATGGAGAACAGCGCTTACCATATCGAGTGGGTCCAGCTTTGCAAGCTGCTGTGTTATTTACTCGACTTTGAATAGAGAGGCATAGCAGAGGGAAGCTCACCATTGGAAAATGTATGAGGAATATAGCTTCAGAAATAGAGACAATAGCTCTCTAGCATCTAGTATAGTCAAGTCTATTATCATCATACTCATCGTACGTGTAGAGATTCATATAAAAATCAAAATCAAAAAATCACCAACTTGCTTCCTCACCATCTCCATCCTCCTCCTCCTCCTCCTACTCCCTCCCCCCTTTCCCCACACCCCCCTTTCAATGGATATCAACGAGCACTGATCACATTGCTCTGCCCATATGCACGATAGTGGAGCCCTTCGAGGCAGCTGTCGACCTGATGATTGCCAGCCGTCGAGATATCTCCGCCAAGTCACTCCGTACCTCTCTTCCCCCCCCCCAGACCGGGCTATAAAATTCTCTCCCTCTTCTCTTCTCTCTTCCTCTTCTTTTCTCTCTCCTCATCTTTACAGTCCGCTTTGTGACTTTTTGTTTTCGTACGACAGCATCGTCTCTCAGCTTGCGTTCAGCCTTCCTCAGCTACCTCTCCCAAGCTCTTTTCTTCACACAGATCGATCTTCTTCTTCTTGATTCTTCGCAACGATCTCGTGCAGAGACGTCTTGCTGTTCTTGTCCTCGATTTTTATCATCTTCCTTCGACTCCAAGCAGTCGTAAGTTCTTCTCCTCCTCAGACATTCGGCCTGCCCTCTTTCTCTTCTCCTCTCTGCTAACTTCTCTTCTCCTCCCTTCCAACGAGTCAAGATGATGATGTTCTGGGATGTCAACGTCGACGGGCCTTTCTGGTTCCTGGCTTGCATGCTCTATGAGCTGTTTTTTTATCTCCTCTCACTCCTCTTCAAGCTCGCCACATACCTTCTCATCGACGTTTTCTGCGGATCGCTCCTATGGAGTATGACCGCCATTTTCATCCCCATGGCAACAGAGATTGCCATTGCCCTCCTCATGGTTGTCCCGTCTCTTCTTATGACGGTGTCGCCCACCATGTTGGCATGGGCCATTTTATCGATCCTCGGTTCTGCCGCCTCTTCGGTTTCACGCAGCGCACGCCGCATGTTCATCTCAGTCTCGGCCAACGCCGTCCGTAGCCTTGCCAAGCTTCTCTGCGGATGGGTCAGTTGCGCCTCAGACCAGATGCTCCTTATGTTGGGCGCCCGGGTTGCCGAAGACAGGGCCGAGGATCTTATTACCATCGCGGAGGACCCGGAAGAGCAGCTCGCCCCATCGGTCACAATGGGGTCGCGAAGCCAGCTGCAGACGAATCTCCCCGGGAGACTGCAGCACCTCCTCCGGGAAAGGGACGACAGCCGACTTCTCCCCCAGGATCAGCGAAGACTCCATGAGCTCGAGTGCCTTATTGAGGACCTAACCACCGAGTATGGGAGTATCCTGGGTTCGGCTCCTTGTCGTTCGATCCCTCCGCGCCGTTTTGCGTCTACTTTCGACCAAGTTTCTATGGATCGACTGCCGTGCCGTCACGATGACGAGGACGTAAATACGGAGCAGCATAACCAGAGTCAGCTGATGGACGCACCGACGTCCTGCCCCGCGGTTTGCCATGCTGCCAAACCGGTACTGACGTTTCCAGCCTCTGATGAAACCGAGAGCCCGCCCCAGATGGAGGACGAGGTGGTGGAGGAGACGACCCATGAGCCGGCGAGCTCTTTGGAGCCAACCGAGGACTGGGCATCGGTAAGTTTCTCCCATGCCTCGGATTTGCACACGCCTGAAGAGATGATTGACGACTCCCAGATCCCACAGGAGCCGCAACCGGACATTGGATCCGTTGCATCGCCCGCGCCTGAGATTCCGGACGGGGAAGAGCCCGAGGAAGTAGTAGAGGATGCCGACCTGGAGGCTCAAGAGGAAGCCCAAGGACCCGGCCATTTCGACCCGCCTGTGATGACCGACATCGGAGCGGACGGCGTGGTTGCTGGCGTCAACCGCCGGCTCGAGCGTTCTCCGGAGCGTGACGGTCGGATGGCGAAGCGTCAGCGCCATGTCGCACCCGCCTCGGTGGAGGAACCAGTCAGCGACGAGGATTCAACTGTCGATGCCATGCTGGACGTGGAGACGACAGATCCTGCGATCGCCACTGACCGCGCCCAGGAACTTGAAGTGCCCATGGACCTTGACGAGGTCATGGATGTCCCGGACGCGGACCAGATGGACTGGACACAGGACGGGGACCAGGACCAGGAGGAAGAAACGCTCGCAGAGTTGGTGGCCAAACTCCAACGTTGCACTCTTGGGGACGGAGAAGAGTCGGACGTGGCCATGACGGGCGTTCCTGAGACAGTACCGGAAGTTGTGCAGGATGGACACGACGATACCGGACGCCAGGCCTCCGAGATGAACCTGGACGAGCCGATACAGGCTCCCGACGAGGAGATGAGCGACTACGACTTCGACTCCGGTTTTCTGGAGGCGCTTGTCGAAGAGGGACTCCAGTGGGATACCTCAGCGCCCGGAACCGAGGTCGCCTCTCTCGAATACCCTCACTTCGGCGATATCGTGCCGCAGAGGGTTGCAACGGCATCCGCCGCGGGACAAGAACCGGTGCCGGAAACGGACAATAACGACGACGAGTTCTACAGGGACATGGACGAGGCATGGGCAATTTTCGAAGCCAGTCCTGGGCCCGCGTCGAGCGCCGCCGCTGCTGCCCGGAACGAGGTCAGCACGGCGATCCGATCCGACACCCGGCCGGAAGAGACAGAGCCCGCCTTTTCCTACCCTTCGCCTCCCCCGCCTCACCACAGCGACTCGTACCATCCTTCGCCCGTCTCGTCAGTATCGAACGGGAGCGTCGGAGCGATCGCAGGTGAGCCGTTCTCCGGTCCGCTGCCGGGAATGTCAGATGCGGAGGAGGGTAGAGAGGAAGAGGAGAGAGAGCCGGAGCTTCCGGAACCCGCCACGGACAAGAAGGGGAAGGGCAAGGAACGAGCGACATTCGAGGTACCAGTCGACTTTCAACAGGGAGCGTGGTTTCGCCACCTCCCTCTCGACCCTCGGGTGGCGTCAGTTTACGAGCCCACTGGAGGCGACGGTCCTAGTCGCCTGCATTACCCTCCCGACTTTGGCAACGAGGACAAGCTGCCAACGACTCCTGGAGGAAGCGCCAAGCCCGGACCGACGCCCGCGCCAGCCTCGATCGAGGAGGCTTCCTCTGTCACCCCGTCCACCCCGGCCACCCTCCCGGCGAGTCAAGTCATAGGCTCGTCGGCGGCCGGCGGGGGGCAGTCCAAGGAAGTTCCCGACAAGCCTCAGAGGAAGGGCAAGGCGTCCAAGGCCAAGAAGCCGAGCTTGTTCCACCAGAAGAAGGGTGGGCCGCCGTCAACGCCATATGGGACCCGAGCTCCAGGATCTGCCGAGAGGGAACGACAATTCAAGTCCTCGCAGACCTTGGAAGGCATCGACACCATGGCGCTGGACGAGAAGGATGGTGAGGTGAGCAAACCCGTCGCTAGGGAGCTCGCCATAGCCCCCATCTCGTTCGTCAAGACACGGCCGCCCCAGGAGTGAAAGGAGCCTCCCCCGGACCCGGACCCGGAATGGTGGCACAGAAGAAGTGGTTGGGAGGTGAGTTTTTTTCTTGTGATTTTCCTCTGGGGACGAGACTTTTGAGTTGCTGACGAGTTTGCATCTTACAGAATCGCCTCATGTTCGATCTCCCCAGTGAGCCAGGCGAACCCGGACCATTCAAGACTGCACGACAGAAACTGCGCGAACATGACTTGATTTTTTTTCTTTGTCTTGTTCATCGATGACGACGACCGATGAGAGAGAGAGAGTGTGCTTTTTGATTGTCTTTACCAAGCACGCATGGACGACTCTCTTCCTTTTTCTTCTTGTTCTTTTGGCTTTCCCTCTTTTTTTTTCCCTTCTCTTTTCTTGGCAGAAGATGATGATGATGACGACGACGACGATTCTCTTCGCGACTCATTTCGTTCATTCTTTCACGAGTCACGTCACAGTTGTCCTTCACATGGGAATTTCAGCCAGCCCGGTCGTACGAAGCAGATTTCATGCCCGGATTGATCGTCTCCCCCTTCATGATACAGACCAGACACTTTTTTTTTTGACGCAGCAGATGGCCAATTTTTCTTCTGACGACAGACTCTATCAAGCAATTCGATGAGCGAGTCTTGTCCAGGCCTTTGCTCTGTCTGGTGGGAGACGCGGGTAAGTGCAGCGCAGCAATATTGATATCCGGTTCCAGCTCCTCGTCCTAGAGGATTGTCCTTCCTTCCTTTCTTCACAAACAGACACGATCTTGCAGTTGACTACAGAGAAACAACGGGACGGACTCGATTCATTCTTTACACACGAGTCTCTCTCTGGTCAAACTCAGTCAGAAAGCGAAAAGGACGAGGGAAAGCTGGTGCCAGGATTCTTTGGGGATTTTTTCGACTCGGATCCAGGCCTTTGGACTCGTCGTCCTCGTTCAGCATTCAGATCAAACCACATTCAGCAGACAACTACCGCACGCATGAGGAGAATGGCAGACTCATCATATAAACCAATCAAGAGTCTCGCCTGCGATTGCGAATTCCTGCTTTGCATCTCGAACGAGGACAGACCTAGCCAGGTCATGGACATGCGGCAAATGGCCTCTCTATCTCTCTCCCCTTTCTTCTTCTTCTTTGGCCTGACACAACTCAATCGTCACGCTCAACAAGGGAGAGAGAGAAGCCGAGCTCTTTCGACTGGACCGACGCCAGGGGAATCTTTTTTTTTTTTCGACAATTCCGACGGAGAAGCTTGACTTTCATTTCCAACTTCTGCTCTCCGTCGATGCAAAAACTTAATCTACAAACAAAAACTCGGGGCTTGTCACCCCTTCCAACCCCCCTTTGGCCGGTCACAAACACACACACATTTCAGTCATCCAGACACTCTGGGGAGATGGTCTCTCTCCCCACGCGCATGAGGAGGCGCTCACAATCAACAGTCTGGAAAGAGCTCACTTTCTACTCGGCGACAGGGGGGATTTCGACGGGCAAGACTCAACAAACAAACTCTTTTCTTCTGCCCGTCGACTGCCTTCGTCTTGGCTCCTCCCTGTCGCCGGCCGCACATCGAGTCACATTAACACACACACAGATCTGAGGGGGGGGGAAGGGAGGTCCTATTTTCGAGAGGACTATTATAAGCATTGGCCTCTCTTCCCTCCCCCCTTTTCTTGCGTCAGAGGAGGACGCATCATTGAGACTTTTTACCTTGAGCGGTGGGGGAGGATCTGACTGACGGGGAAGCCTGAACAACAAAGTTCCAAACCAAACCAAACAACTCTTTGGCTTCCTCGTCAGCGATTCAACTTCATTCACAACTTGTTGCCAGGCATGTCTGTCGCCAAACAAAACACTCGGTTCACACATCAGGGGGGGAGAGAGGTCAACTTCTTCTTTCAGCCATCTTTTCAAACGGCTACGACCTTCTCTCCCGTTTGCGCTTGAGGAGGCGCATTTTTTTTCCCTGACCGATTGGCGACAGACAGACCGACGGGGGAGTCGGACATGAATTTTGAGAGGACTTCTTCCGACTTCCCCGTCGGTCACCAAACGCAAACCACAACGCCTTTGCCTGGCAACCCCCCACCGCCAAAAACACAGGACTGGTCTCAACTTAGGGGGAGAGGGCTCAACTTCATTTTCAGCCATCTTTCAACGGCAACAGCCTCTCTCCCCCCATGCGCTTGAGGAGGCGCATTTCTTGGTCGATCGGCGACAGACCGACGGGGGAGTCTGACACGAAACTGAGAGGACTTCTTCGACTTCCCCGTCGGTTATCAAACTCAAATCACACACATTGCCTGGCACCCCTGTCATCGAACGCACAATTTCATCACACACTCACTGGGGGGGAGAGAGGCCAACTCTTTAAGCCATTCTTCAACGGCTATGGTCTTCTTCTCTCCCCCTCTCTTGCGCTTGAGGAGGCGCATCATCAGTCGTTCGATGGCGGGGGGACTCGACAGAGGGGGGAAGTTCGACACTGACTTGAGAGGACTCCATCGACTTCCCCCTTCGCTCGACAAACTGATTCACATCTTTGCCAGGCATCACTGTCGCCGATCGCACCTTGATTCGATCATCGGGGGGGAGGGAGGCCGCATTCTTTTTTTTGCCATCTTTCAACGGCAGCGGCCTTCGCTTCCCCCCAGCGCTTGAGGAAGCGCCATCAACATGAGACGGGAAACTTGATCGGCAGCAGGGAACTCGACCGAAAGGGGAAGTCTGACAACTGCAAAAAGGACTCTTCAGCTTTCCCCGGTCATCATTCTTCTTTACATGGCATCTTCCCTGCTGCCGACCCGACTCTTTGGACTTGAGCCTTTCAAAACATCGGCATCTCGTTCAACCCGGCGACGAGGGGACGACTATTGGGCGGGAGACGACTTTGATTCGAATCCGACAGTCTCCTGCCCCTCGTCCAAAAGGCAAACATCTCTTCGCCTTACATAGCCCTCGTCGCCGGGTAAAATTGCCATCAAACAAAGCTCATTTCGGAGAGGAAAAGAGGGCTCTCCTTCATCTGAGCAGGCGACGGTAGGGGGTAAGAAGCTTGAACGACTCACTGACGGGAGGCATCTTAACGCAAAGCATGCCAGCCTCCCATACAAAACAGTCCCGGAGTCAATTTCCCCCCTACCGTCGCCACTTCGACAAGCTTTGGTCTTCAAACAAATTTCACGACCAATCAACATCTTGTGTCTACATCGGCGGCGAGGTTGAGCAAAACGAATAAACAAAAATCACCTTCAGTTCAAACCTCGTCGCCGGTTTTCTTCTATTTTTGCCCAAAGAGTTTCCATTCGTTCTTTAGAAACTCGGAATTTTCTTTCTCAACACCTCGATCGACGGCAGGGAAACAAGTAAACTGTTTCATCATCGTTCTTTCTCCCTGCCGTCGACTCTTTTCTTGGTCTTCCCTGACATTCATCGCCTACTTCATTCTTTTCTTGGCTGCCACACTTCATCGGCACATTGGCGAATTGACCAGCTGCGAAAAAGAGCCCTGACGACAACTGCCCTTACGTCTTTGGGTCGAGGTTGTCTTCTTCTTTGACGGAGAGAGAATTCACTTTTTTTTTGCTGCAGGCCTGTTCTTTCGACTTTTCAGGTTCCCTCTTTGAATCAAATGATCATCACCTGGATGGGAGAAATAGACACAAACAGTGCCTGTGGCGACAATCTTCTTCTTTTCTTTTGTCTTTGGTTTGGTATGGATGGATGAGGTTTTTTCAAGGGTCGGCAAAAATCGCTGGACCGGAACGGAGGAATTCAGTGAGGTCGACAAAAGATGTCAGACCGGAAAACAAGGGATTCAAGAAATGGTCGGCAAAACGACCAAGAGAGGTTTGTCCCCGACCAAGGCTGATGATGATCCATGACGGAAACTAGTCGACACAACTCAAGAAGCGATCCTCCCAGAGCAAGGTTCAACATCACACCGTTGGACGGGAAGGCATCAGTCGACGCAGCTCAAGAGCGGTTCCAACTCGATCAAGGCCGATGAAGATGCCCGGCGGAACAAGGAAGCGATCCTCTCTCCCACAGCAAGGTTTCATCAAACAAAACCACGGGAGTGATCAACAAACAGCTGTTCCATTTCCAATTTTTCAAGACCGGCATAACTTCTGGCGGGGGAAAGAATATAACAAACCGGGGAATTTGAGCTCGAAAAAATAGAGCTCTTTGTCTTCGTACCAAGGTCAACTTCATGAGTCGAAAGGGTTGAGCTCATGACAACAATTCAAGTCAGCTCCTTGTGTCAGAGCGAAAAATAAAGCAGGGAATCATGAAACGGCAACAAACGAAAAAGCCATCAACGACCAGCGGGCACAACTCTTTGCCATAGCGGTCACAAACCTGCGCTCTGACAGCCCCTTCTCTTCTTTCAAGGCCGACACTTCTTCTGGCGGGAGGACTAAGCGATTCATCTTTTGCCGTTCTCCTTGTCCATGGCCGATTCTCATGAGCGGGAAGTGATCACCTCACAAAAAAAAAGATGGTGATCTTCCTGGACCAAGGACGAGACAATCTTTAGGAGAGACCAGCTGATAAACACACAAAGAAAGGCGGCTCTCTTTCATCTTGGCCGATAAATTGGCGGGAGGACTTGGCGAATTAACTAGGCGGTTCTCCTCGACCAAGGCCAAGATTCATCAACTTGAGGATCATTCAAAATCACTTTGATCCTCTTTTTTTCATGGGAGCCCTGCCGACAAATCTCAAGAGGCGGCTCCTCTTTGATCATCAAGGCCAGCATTTCTGGCGGGAGGAACGAATCGCTACAACCTTTATGCGATCCTCCTCGACCAAGGTCAACATTCACAAACGGGAGGATCAGTCAACACAATTTAGACGGTCCTCCCTTCGACCAAAGTCGATACACATTCATTCTCAAGCACAAGAGGCCAGCCGACAACACTCGAATAGGCGGCTCTCTGCTCTCTTCAATCGAGCACATCTGGCCGGAGGACTCATCAACTCATTCAAGTTCGTCCTCTGCGACCAAGCTCGACACTCATTCACACGGGGGACCAGCAAAAACTCAAGAACGGTTCTACCCCAATCTCATGCCGGCGACTGGCGGGACGAGCAATCGACATCACTCAAGTCGTCGTCCTCGACCAAGGCCGACACATCTGGCGGGAGGACCATCGACACGATTCAAGAGGGTCCCTCCTCGACCAACTTTCGCGAGGAACGCAGCCGACACACTTCAAGAGGCCGTTCTCTCCTCATCAAGGCCGACACTCATCGACGAGAGGACCTGCCGACTAAACTTGCGCGGTCCTTCTCAGAGGCCAACATCTGACGGCAGATTGTTCGACGCAACTCTTGCCAGCACCTGGTCACTCACGATTGGGAGAGGGTCATTGGCAAAATGCCGAGAGATCCTCTCCAGACAAGTCCGGCAGACGCGCAGGGAGGACTGACCCGACATCTTTCACACACGAAGAAAACAACTCGAGGAGTCCTACCCAGGCAAACAACAGCGCGTAGGGACACTGTCTGTCGACCAAAACACAAAAGAGGTCATCACCAAGCTCAAGCTCAAGAAGAAGACCAGTCGACGCAACATCATCCACACAAACAGTCATTCAGACAAAGGAAACGATCAGGTGCAACAAATCATCACTTCAAAGTCGAGGGAGAGGGAAACAATATCCAATCGAGACGACGGGCCATCAAACCAAATCCTTGGCATTCAAAGCAAATGAGCCATGGTCAACTACATCAAGAGGCAAAGCATAAACTGCAACCTCGGCCTCCAAAGCAAACAAGGCACGGTCAACCAACATCAAGAGTCAAGCATAAAACTGCTACCTCAAAAAACATGACCAAAAAAAATAACAAAGCCACGTCGTCCGATTCTCAAACTCCGAAAGGGCAAGCCAAAGAAACAACAACAGCGACAGCATAAATTGCTTCATCGCTTTCGAGAGACTGGAACAACTGTCACGCCTAATAACACCAAGGGGGGTGGGGGGTGAATGGCAGCCGGTCTCTCAACAACCAAACTCACAGGCTTGAAAAACCCTCTTCAACTAGAAAACAAAACACCTTGGAATTGAGCTGCTGCTCGAACTCGACCGCGAACTCATTCTTGCTCTGAGATAGCCGCGCGTCTTGAGCAATGCAAGCCAGCTCTTCTAAAGGAAACCCTCTCCCTCGCAGTCAAAGCAAAGAAGAAAAGAAAACAAGCGAAGAAAAGAAAGAAGAAACGAAAGAAAAAAACCCACCCCCCGACTAACCAAAGAAACACACAGCGTTGAAGTGAAGACGACGAAACAGCGACATCAAGAGTTATGAAACGAAGCGGAAAAATGGTATGTTTTCCCCTTTCCCTGTGAGAAATCACATCTTCCCCCCCCCTTTTGCAGGTGCCCCCCCCGTTAACGGACTTTTCTAGGTTTTCAGCGAGTCTACGACGAAATCGACACATGTAGGTAGAGAGATAGGTCGATAGGTCGATAGTTGAGGCAGGAGAGGTTTACAGCATGAAGACGATGGATGGAGAAGTTGATGTTTGTGAGTGAAGAACGAGGCGAACGGAGAGAAGGGAAATGGCGAGAGACAGTGGACATTGTTATGTGAAGCACAAGGACGACTCATGAGAATGAAGAGGAAGGCGGGTGGGAAAGGGAACAAGACGATGCTCACGAGTGGAGGATGACGACGATGGAAGAGAATGAGAAGGAAGACGAATGGGAAGGAGAAGACGAAGAGAGAGAGATGAGAGAGACGGAGAGAAGGGTGAGACATACGAGGTCGGGGGAAAGCACGGTGCCGAAGAGGGAGATGAGAGAGTGAGACGGAGATGACAAATGGAGGCGATGATGATGATGATGATGCAAGGATGGACGAGGAACTGCAAGGTCGACCAAAGGAAGCAGGATGAAGAGACAGAAAGAAGAGATTGCAGAAGATGATGCTGGACAGGGAAGAAGAGAGAGAGAGAGAGAGAGAGAAGGCGAGATGAGATGGGGGGGGAGGAGGATTTTGTTTACCTAATAGGTCTCTCCTGCGACAAAATGAGAGGATGATGGCGATGAAGTCGATATCACGGTAATGGTACGTCGTCGGCCGTAGCCGCCCTGCATGAGGCGAGAGGCGAAAGGGGAGGGGAGGGGAGGAGGGGTAAATAAGAAGAAGGCTGGTCTCTCTCTGTCCTGCATCGTGCCGCCGCCGTCATCTCGGCATCATCTACCATCGAGATTTCACCATCGAGATTCCATCGTTATAGAGGATGAAACCTTCTATCATCAGCGGCATCGCTACCCTCCTTCCACTATCGCAGCAGCCATGGCAGCTTAAGAACGGCCGGCTGGGCATCTCCGTCCCCGGCGCGGTACCGTCTCACGTCCATCTAGACCTGCAGCGCGCCGGCGTCATTCAAGATCCGTGAGAGCTTTACATACATTCTCTCTCTCTGTGACGACCCCCTTTTCTTCCTGACAAGATAGCCCAAGATATCGCGGCCTCGGTGAATTCTCCCTTCGCTGGGTGGCCTGGTCTAATTGGACGTACGTCACCGACCTACAAGGCCTACCGAGACAGCACGAGACGCACCTCATCTTCGACGGGCTCGACACCCTGGCCCAAGTCTTCCTCTGCGGAAAACACGTAGGCAGCGCCGATAATCAGTTCCGGCAGTGGCGGTTCGATGTCTCTGACGCCCTCGCGTCATGTGGTAATCATGACGACGACGATGATGACGACGATGACCTCTCTCACGTCGAGTTACGCATCGTCTTTGCCAGTGCGCCCCAGGCTGCTACCCGACTAGCATCCCAACCCGGAGCCGTGACCTGGCCACGAGGAGCTCTCGACGGTCGATTCGTCTTCGCTGATCGTCAATTCCTCCGTAAGCAGCAGTCCGACTTCGGCTGGGATTGGGGACCGGCTTTCTCCCCCGTCGGCATCTGGCAGGATGCCTGGGTCCTTCAACTTCCGCGTCGTCGTCCCGCCCTTGCCGTCCCGGCTGCCTCGTTGGACATTTATCGTGTAGGTCAGCTGAATAACCTGCCGCCTGATCAGGGGGCAGACTGGCTTCTCAACTGCAGCCTTGACGTCCTCGGCTCCGTCCCCGATGGCGCCCACTTGAGGTATTCCGTCGCCGAGGCTGGCGGTTCGGCCCGTGTCGTTGCTGCGGGCCGTCTTGATAATCTTACGCATGGCGGTGACGTCGTTTCTGGTCAAGCTTTGCTTCGTGCCTCGGCCTTTCGCTTGTGGTGGCCTGTTGGTATGGGGCAGCAGAACCTGTATAGCGTCACCGTTGACGTCGTCGACGGTGACCGTGTCCTGGCCTCGGTCACTAAGCGGACGGGCTTTCGAACTATTGTCCTCAACATGGGTGTCATCACTGAGCAGCAACTTGCTCAGGGCATCGCCCCGGGGAACAACTGTCAGGACTCCTTTCTTCTTCCTTCTCCCCCCCTCCAATCATCTTGAACAAACACTTACATCGTCTTCCTCTTCTTCATTTCGTTTCAGGGCACTTCGAGATCAACGGCCATGAATTCTACGCCAAGGGCAGCAACTTGATCCCCCCGGACGCCTTCTGGCCTCGCGTCACACCGGAGAGGATACGGTCCCTATTCCAGGCCGCCGTCGCCGGAAACCAGAACATGCTCCGGGTCTGGGCCAGCGGCGCTTACGTGCCCGACTTCATGTACGACCTGGCCGACGAGATGGGCATCCTTCTCTGGAGCGAGTTCCAGTTCAGCGACGCCTTCTACCCCGTCGCGCCCGACTTCCTGGAGAACTGCCGTCGAGAGGCCGTCTATCAGGTGCGCCGCGTGAATCATCACCCTTCGCTCGCCCTCTGGGCCGGCAACAACGAGCTCGAGACGCTCGGTCTGGGCCAGGTCAACGAGACGGCGCCCGACGACTATCCTCGCCTCCTGCGTGACTACGAAAAGCTCTTCCTCGATACCCTCTTGCCGGCCGTCTACGGTAACAGTCGTAGCATCACTTACATGCCCAGCAGCACCAACAACGGCTACCTTTCCATCGACTTCTCGAGACCCATCCCCATCGTCCAGAGGTACAACAACAAGGTCGAGGGTCACGTATACGGCGACACCGATTACTACAACTACCGCTTTGTCGAGGCCTTCGACATCGACAAGTACCCCGTCGGCCGCTTCGCCGCCGAGTTCGGCTTCCACTCGATGCCCAGCCTGGCGACGTGGAGGGAGGCCCTCGACCCGGACCAGCTCAGCTTCAACAGCACGACGGTCGTCCTGCGGAACCATCACTACCCTGTCCAGGGGCTCGCTCCCAACCCGGCCAACTCCAGCAGGGGCATGGGCGAGATGACCATGGCCGTCCAGCGCTACTATCCGGCTCCCAACAAGACGGACGCCGTCGGCAACTTCTCCGCCTGGTGCCACGCCACGCAGATCTTCCAGGCCGACTTCTACAAGTCGCAGATCCAGTTCTACCGCGCCGCTTCCGGCTTCCGCGAGAGGCAGCTGGGCGCCCTGTACTGGCAGCTAGAAGACATGTGGCAGGCCCCGTCCTGGGCGGGCATCGAGTACGGCGGTCGGTGGAAGGTGCTTCACTACGTGGCCCGCGACGTCTTCCGGCCCGTCATCGTCACGCCCCTCTACAACACGACGTCGAGCATCCTCAAGGTCTACGTCGTCAGCGACCTCTGGTCCGAAGTCCGCGGCTCCGTCACCCTCTCCTGGATAGGCTGGGACGGCGTCCCGGGCTACGTCTTCGGCGACCATCGCACCGTCAACTTCGTCGTCGGGCCCTTGAACAGCACCTCCATAGTCAACATGCAGTACGACCCCGCCGACGCGCCGCCGGGCCTGCTCGTCATGAACCTCACCGCCACGGGCACGCCCGTCAACGGCGACGCCACGCGCACCTACACGCACGCCAACTTCTTCACGCCCACGCCCCTGGCCGCCGCGACGTTGCCGGATCCGGGGCTGGACATCCGCTACGAAGAGGAGGGGGACGTCTTTAGGGTCGTTGCCGCCGGCGCGGGCGTCAGCGTCTGGACGTGGATCGCCGTCGCTCCGCCGGACGCGGCTTCTGTCGTCGTCGCCTTTGATGATAATGCCTTTGTCTTGAGGCCCGGTGAGGTCAAGTCGGTTGGCTATACCGTTTTAAGCGGCGAGAGCAGCGGCTGGCGGCAGCGGGTGACGGTGGAGAGCATGTATAATAACACCCTCGCCGACTAGGTAGGCAGTAAATAAGAGAGAGAGAGAGAGAAAGAGGCATTATCGAGTTTCACGAGGTGAACGACACTTTTGCATCCAACGATTCCCACCCTTTTCTAGGACGCTGGGTATTCCTCTTTTCTTGTCTACTTCATGTCACATTTCTATGCTTCACCTTGGTCCAACCATTCGCTTCCGCCTTCGTCGAGCCTGCGGCCGCGCCATCGGCCTCGACCCGATCCTCTTCCACCACCTTCCAAGCGTCGTCGTCAAGAACCTCCCAGTCGGCGGCGGGAGCGTCGCTGAGGAGCTTCCGCTTCAGTTTGTCGGCGAGCTTGATGGGGCTCGGCAGCTTGAAGGAGCGGGTGAATTCGGTGCCGTGAGCGCTGCCGAGGAAGTTGTACATGGTGCCGTGCGAGTACCGGCCGATCCAGTCCGTCTGCTTCTCGTCCGACGCGGGGTCCCTGGCGTCTACAGCCTTGGTTAGGTGGCTGTAGCCTTGCCTCTGGGCCTCGAAGACGAAGTTGTACAGGTTACGTCCCATGTGACACATGTCTTCGAAGGAGCCCTTGTCGCCGATGGAGACACCCTGGCTGCAGCAGAGCCAGGCTATGTCGTAGGCGAGGAGGGTCACGCCTTCGAGGAAGAAGGCGTACGTCGTCGGATCCTCTTCGCTCAGTTGAGTCAAGGGCTTGTCGACGAAAAGGGGGCGGGGGCGGGGAACGTGATGAGATTCGGTGTCGTGAGATTGCAGAAACGAGGGCGACATGTTTGAGCCTGTGTTGGGGAAGGCGGCCGGGCCGTGCTGATAGGAGCCGGCCAGGTTGAAGATTGTCGGCTGCGGGTAATCGCGATGAGGGAGCGTGATCTCTGCGGGTAAGCGGATGGCGAGGTAGTGAGATACCAGCATGAGAACGTGGGCTATATGAGCTAGGGATGTCGAGATGACGTCGGGTCCGAGAGCTGTGATGAGCCACGTTAGAGAATGGGTTGGAGGGGAGATGGAGAGAGAGGAGACTCGGAAGAAGAGACTTACCATGCATCGTAGCCAGGTCAACAACTGGGACTCTGGCAATGTGGTACTCATACCGACCGGAAGACGCCTTCTTCGATCGTCGAAAGCCGTACAGGCGGACAGCTTCGTTGCAGAGAAAGGCGCGGGTGCAAGCCATGTCCTGAGCGCTCTTGGACCAACGAAAGCGAAGCGTCTGGGTAGCAGCTTCGACATCACGCAACTGCCTAGCCCTTCGATCGCGAACCCCCTCGCCGACAGATTCGAGGTCCGATCTTCGGCGGGCGAGGGCCAGCTTCGTAGCCTTCACCTCATCGCGTGCGGCGCGGATCTCGGAGCGAAGTTTGTCGGCGGCGGCGAGTATGTCATCGGTGCGATCTTCGAGCATGCGGCGGCGGGCCCGTAAGCTTTCGACGGTTTCCTTTGTCGGCTGCGCAGGAGTAGAGCTCCCTTCCTCGTCTGCGAGGCTGTTGGCTTCGGTGCGCAGCTGCTCGTTTTCCAGCACGACGTGGAGGTATTGCAGTCTTCTCTGGTAGATTTGGTTGCGGGCGTCGACGGCGCAGAGGAAGGGGAGCCGTTGGCCGTCGTGGCTACGTGAGCAGATGTCGCACTCCATCAGACGGCGGACGTAAGACTGATCGTCCTGGGCTTTTCGGTCTTGGGGATGAGAGACGGTGAGAGTTGAGGCTGTCACTGGTGGCTTATGAGCCACGAGGGCGACATGGGTATGACGATGGGGATTACTAATTACACATATGAACTGTCAGCAGCGCCAGGTGCGTGTCGTTAGTACTCTGTACCTCTATTAATCAGTATCGCTCTGAGTGAACTGCTCCCGCATCAAAAGAACCAACATTCGAAAGCCATCCCTCTCCGACGCGCCGCGATGCCTTCACCGTGCGCCTCCGCGAATGGCGACCCGCCGCCGCCGGAACCCCAAGACGAGGGCGGCGCATCGAAACAGCAGTCGCAGCCAGAGTCGAGAACGCCAGAACTGCCGGTCGATCACGACAACGGCACAGGCTTAGACTCCCCGGGACAACTCGCGCCCTTTGATTGGGCCGACTTCGAAACGCGCTATGAAAAAGCCCTCCGAGAGGCAGATGCTCACGAGCGAGAGATTCTAAAAGAAGCTCAGCATCTTTCTACGGTATATCTTTCCCCCCCCCTCCGACTCATGTCGTTGATGGACTGTTGACAGAGTACGCATGCAGTACTTTCAGACCTGGGCCTCGGCCGCGGCGGCGCACGACGACGAGCGAGCCGTCAAACGCCTACGTACCAGACAGCGCTTCGTCAACCTCTCGGAGGAAAAGGTGGCACAGAAACAGCAGCATTGTGGGTTGCACGACGTGCTTTATCCATGCACGCGTACGAAGCCAGCGCTGACCTTGGGATGATGCCGTGTCAGATGACGAGGTGGTGCGTGCATTTGAGAGTGCGCTGGCTCTGCTGAGGGCCTAAAGAGAGCGTCGAGACAGATGTTCGGCATTCCTCGGGCCATGGCTTTAGTCTGCTTTTACTGGTCAGGCTCAGGTAAAGGTAAAGCCGTTGTTCCGACTCAAGTCGCGTTCGCTTCGTTGCCCATTGCCAGGTTGGGAAGTATCACGTGATCATGATCTGGTTGAGTGATGACCTCTCCACCGGCCCACCTTATTTTCCACTTCCCCCAGATGACCAGTTCGGCGGCATCCAACATCGCAACGTGGGCATGACATGTGAGACAGCCATGGAGCTGCCGCCAGGCCGGAAACTCCCCCTGGGTGGTCCTCCTATCTCTCAAGTTAGCTATCGGGCCTGAATCTGCGAAGATCTGAACCATGCTGACTGTGATAGAATGATCTTTCCGACTTCTTTCAGAATCACTTTGCGGAGGCGGCGGTCACCAACTTCGGACGAACGTTCCAGAACCCGTCAGCTTTACATCAGCTCCAAGGAGCCGTCTTTCAGGAAAATGCGGCGGCGGTTGCCGACGACGACGATCTTGGCTATTACGACGATGGCGTCAAACGGACCTTGACGGACGCGCAAATCGAAATCTTTCGTCAGTCGGAGCTGAGAGAGCTACGTCGAGAGCAGCAGCCAGAGCCAGCAGACCGTCCCAAGTCTGATGATGCGGACGAGGTCGTAGAGCACCGGCCGTCAACACGAGGCATCAAGCGGAAGAGGAAGGGAAAGAACAATGGCGCTGCGAAGCCGCGGTACGAGCCGAAACCGGACTTGCGCAAACGTACCTGGGATGTGGTCGAGTCGGGACTTGATACACTCGACTACGATTGAGAGTGCATGCTTTCGAACATGGCGACGACCTCGCCTTCGAACTCCGAAGAGGTTTCGACTACGAACTCCGAGGAGGTTTCGCTTGCACGATGCAGAAAGGTGAGCGCCTCGGCTTTTACCTTTTTATCGCTTCCATGATGAGAATCTTTTGTATCGTCATCCTTAGTCGGATCCGAAGCTGGAGCTGTATGATCCATCGTTTCGGCCTTGGTGAAGCTCACAGCCGAGACGTGACGAGATATTAATCTTCTCTCTGAAAAAAACACGCCTCTCGTATTTACATATGTTTTTGAACACTACGTGGACTGTTACGCTGACGGATCGACGAGACGCTAGGGCAATGGTTTGGAACGGCGTAGATGAGTGAGTCTTCGGCAGTTGAATCATGTGAAAGCCAAAGGCCCGCGGGATCTGACGATAGCATCCGATAATAGTACTCAGTATGATAGGGAGAAACACATCCATGATTACGATCTTCTTGCAGATGGCTTAGAATTGATTGATGTCTCGAGCAGGCTTGGCACACCGCATAAGGGGGGATCGTCAGAAGCACAGGAATGTGCATGACTAAATAGGTATGGATAGAGGCCATGGATAGCGAAGCCATGAATATGGAGAGAGACTCGGACGTGAGACCAAATGTCACGGGGTCGAGCGTCTGATGTAACAAAATAACACTCTCACGTGAAGATACGATAACGAAATCCAGGCTTGGCAGTGCGAGAGGTGTTGTTGCCTCTGGGCGCTCTATCCTCCGTAGTGGACGTGATGATGATGTATTCTCAGGGTTTATCCCTGTACATACAGCTAAGCTCTATGTCTGCTACACGTGCATGAGCACGTGCCCTATGGCTAGAACCACATGTGTCCTCCCCCATCTGTGACCGTAGCTCCGACCAACTCTAGTAAGACAAAAAGACTATTGCGACGACGGGCATCCAACGCCTGAAAAGCTCTCGTTTTTTTCTGGTTCATCTATTTTTGCTTCATCGCTCCCTTGATCTGACTGTCGACGACAAATCAAGGGACTACGAAAGAAAGGGGTCGGGCACGATGTCTGACCTAACGCACTTTGACCTGCTGCCGCTGCGGATGGACCCGACGTCGAAGCTGATTGAAACGGCGCAGCCATCAAGAGCGGTGGACGCGGAACTCGAACAGCTCAACAGCCTCCACCGGGCGCTCCTCTCTCTCGAAGGGGGCAACAACGGCGTGCCACCGCCGCCTATCCCGGTGAACCCGAAGCGAACGAGCAACGTGACGAAGCTCCGGGACAACGGCAACGTCGAGTACCGAAAGCAACGCTACACCGAAGCCGTCCGGCTCTACACGCTCGGGATCCAGATGGCCCTCACGCGACCCCTCTGGGAGCCGGCAGCGCTGGTCCGCGAGGAAGTCAGCGGCCTGCTCGCCAACAGGGCTCAGGCTCACATGGGACTGCGCAACTGGCCCGAGGGCGCCATCGACGCCGAAGCCAGCGTCGAGGCTAGACGGATCGGGAACGCAAAGGGTTGGTGGAGGAGGGGTAGGTGTCTCGTTGAGATGGGAAGGCTGGACGAGGCTAGGGAGTGGGTTAGGAGCGGCCTCGAGGTCGAGGGCGAGGAGGCTGAGTTGGTCGCTTTGTTGAAGGAGATTGAGGAGATGTTGGAGAAGAGGAAGGGGCCTGAGTCGTCGGAGAAGAAGAAGATGGCTGATTCGACGACGGAGAAGAGGAAGGTTTCTGATGCGGTTTCGGAGAAGAGAAAGTCGCCTTGAAAGAGAAGAAAAATGAGCTTGCTTTTTCCTTTCTTTTTTCTTCCTTTTCCCCTCCCTTTTATGATTCTCCCTTTCTTCCCTCCCCGCCTTTTCATCATCCTCTTTCTTCGCCCCTGTCATCGGCGATTTTCTTCTTCTTTTTTTCCCATTCGACGACGCTTTGACTTGGGACCTATCTTCGCCCCGTTGTCCTTCGCCAACCCACGGACGGCAGACCCGAGGACTGCAGACCCAAGGATGGAAGAGGGGGGATTTTTACGATGGACTTTCTTGACGGCTTACCACCATTTCGGTGTTGCTGCAAGGTACGAAGGGGACGAGTTGCGGGAGCTTCCGCACTTGTTCTTCCTTTTTTTTCCCCTTCTGTCCTTTTTCATCTCTTCTCTTTTCATTTTGTCTCGCCGCAGAAACAGAATCGTCTCCTTTCTTTATTTCGCTGTTTATCCGAACATGTTTCTCTCCCCTTCTCGCACCCTCTTACATGGTGAATATCGAGGCGGGTTTGTAGGTTTTGTATGTGTGCATCAGGCTCTAAGGCAGGCATAGAGACGGATGTGAGATTTTCCTTTTTTGCAGTGTATTTCAGCTTTCATCGTAGAAAAACAAAACTCACTCTCCCTTACACCGACCTGCATACATACATACACATCTCCCTCACATTAGACAAATCAGCAACGGACTCGACTCCGCGCTGGAGACGTCAACGACGATGTTTTATTCCTCCCCCCGTTTCTCACGAGACCCCTTTGTTATATCTTGTCTCTCCGGCCAAGGACACGTTTTTTTCCCATCTTTCATCTCGCACATCCCCCCTCCCCTCAAATGATTCGGGTCGCGCCGGCTGGGCTTATGCGTGTCTCAAGGTGCGGCTCGTGTCATCTTACGGCTCTAATCTATCTGCCTCCCGAGGCCTGGACTGGGACTGAGCCGGCTGGTCAGCTTCTTCTTTTTTTTTTTTGCTTCCATGCGGCGACCCATGTCCTTTCCAGAATTCATGTAGGGATACTTACGTATGTATGTCGGCATGCACTTACGTCCTTGTATGCATGTATGGATACGTATGGCGTATGGCGTATTGCTCTAAGCTTCTAGCCGTGATGACGTGTAACACATCAAGACAAGACACACACACCCCGGTTCCGCACTGGCCTTCTCATGGCTGACAGGCTGGAATGCAATGGCTGCGGTGAAACATGGTCCAAGTGGTGGTAACTGGCATGGATGGAATTAGAGGTATGTACACGCCTATCCGTACATACAATGAAACTACAACAGAGACACATCGGCGTAGTTGTAGGTAAAAGTAGATGGATGGAAACTGATCCTACCATGGCTGTTGCCCCCTTGCCTGAACCTGCCCTGCTGCTCTTCATGGGCTCACGTGGTGTAACCAGAAACAGAGGCCGCTATGACCCATCATCTTCCAACCGCAACACAGCGGGTGAATAAAACCCTGAATGAAAAGCCCAACTTGGTATCAAGGTGAGGAGATGTCGTTTTGAGGGGGGGGAAGAATGGTTTGAAAGCAAAGTGCATCGGCGGCTGCATGTGGGAATGTCTGTGTAAGCTCCGACGAGTCTGACGAAGCCTCGGTATGGATGTTTGTTGTTTGTGGAGGGGGTGTGATGCTCTTGAATTCTGAGCAAGGCGACGGTGAGCTTGCTCGTACTACACTGCAGCCGCAGGCCATCGTCGACAAGGGCGGTGACCATGGCTGTAAGCTGAAAAGGCAGCGCGCCATCTGTAGTCCGTGAGGTGGGATACGGGGCCTTGTGCTGTCGGCGGACCAGTCTTTTCGTCGCGGCTGAAACAAAAAAAAAGACATCGTCGACGGCCGAGGGGAGCAGCCCAAAGCGCCAGAGTAGTTGAAGTAGTAGTACCGAAAGCTTACGCAGCCTTGTCGGCTACGGCCTTCTTTTCGTTGACGGCCAGACTCAGGGCGACGCTCTTGGGGCGCGGGCGCATAACAGCGTCCTGGCTGCTCATCCGGCGGTCGAGGGCGCGCTCGAGTTTGGCGCCGAGGGCCAGCTTCCCCAATCTGTCCGTCTTCTCGTCGGTGAGGGCGACTCTCTGAGACGAGAGGGCCTTGTTTTCCATGCGATCGAGGCCCGAGGCGATGTCGCGAATCTCGGCATGTGCGGAATCCGACGTCTGGACCGTGGGCGCGAAAGATGGGGCGGCCATGCTGTAGGTACTGTAGCGGGCCGAGGTCCGAACCTGTAGGAAAGATGGGACGGATCAGCTGAAGTTTTGAGGGGATGACCAAGGGGAAAAAAAAAGGGGGGGGAGGGGGGAGAAGGGGTTCAAGGAAACGACAAGAGTCGAAGCGGGGCGCACAAACCGCGTTGGACGTCTTTGACTGTTCGCGACGGTTGGCCAAGAGAAGGACAAGAACAAGGCGAGACGAAGGAAACAGGGTGAGACAGAGAGACAGAGAAGACAAGAAGTGCGCGAGATTTATTATGGGGTAGAGGAAAGGGTTTTGTAGGGGAAGAGGGAAAAAAAAACTTGTGTGGCAGACGTACTGATGGGGCCATGATGGGGCGTCGCGAGTCTATCGAGATAGGCATCGTTTCTGAGATGGCACGAGACTGGCGAGGCTCGGGAACGCAGGCGAGAGGGGCGTTATAGCCTTATGTTGTATAGGTATGTGTGTGCAGAATGTATGGATCGTCTGGAGAGCAAGCGAAGCTATGCGGGGGTGCGGCGGCGGCGGTAGGGGGACCTTGTTTCCGAAGCCGAGTCGATGAAGGCTGCTGCTGCTGTTGTTGTGCTCAAGGAGAGAGGGAAAAGCGACAGAAAGAAGTTGGTCGTAGATTGTTGGTGGCGGTGGTGGTGGTGCTTGTGGTGTTGACGCCTTAAGGAGAGGAGGGAGGGAGAGGAAGAGGGAGCGGGAAATAAGAGGAGGCGAAGGAGGAGGAGCGGGTAGGTATGTAAGTAGGTAGTGAGTGAGTGAGTGGTATGAGATGGGGAGGATGGAATGGGGGAGAGGGGCCGTTGTTCCGCATGGATGCGTGAGTGAGGTGTGATGTGGAGTGTGCAGGTAGGTGTGTGTACCTCTATCTACGTGGGTACCGACTCCAATACCCTGTACCCGGACGGGCCGGCATGTGCCGCAGAGGAGAGAGAGAGAGAGAGAGATGGAGAGAGAGACACCTGTTGGGCTCCTTGATCATCAGGGATGAAATGACAGGGGAGGGTTCATTTTAAAACAGCCAAAAAAACGGCCGTGAGGAAGAGGAGAGTGTGTACATACATACGTAGGGCCGTTGTTGAACCCCGGTCGGCCCATCGTGAAAGCAAGCACTTGACAGCAGCAGGAGACAGAAAAAAACAAATATGCATACATATGTATGTACATAGGAAGAAAGAATTATCGCTCCATTCCATTAATATCCAGTACCATGAATGAGGCTTACAGGGGAGGGGGGGAGGAAAGCAAGGGAGTTACAAACATGCAGTGAGTGCCTACAGGGGAAGGGTGGAAGAGTCCTCTCTATTTCCTTTCCCCTCCCCCCCCCCGGACGAGAAACATTCTATCACCGGTCGAAGCAGAGCCGACGACGACGAAGAAGACGATGACGACGCCCACGTGGCTTGTTGTTTCCAGCATCTCTCGTGTGAGCCGTTCCGTTCTTTTTTCTTTTCCGTCCCATGATATGAGTAAGGCGCCTCGGTACGACCTACCTACCTACCTAGCATAGCATCCATGTTTTGACCTGAATGGGAAACGCGTGATTGTGCATATAGCACTAATATCGAAATGACAACGTCACCCCCCAATATCAACCGTCGAGACGCGCGCGCGCCGCCGCCGCACGCAGCTTTGCGCCGGCCAATTATAATCGTACAAATGCACGTGCTATATGTACACACACACGCGCCCGTCCGCGCGCGCGCCGTCAGCCACGCGCACGTGGGCCGGATAAACCCCCATGCACCCCCGGTTTTATCCCCCCCTGCTATTATGTCATCCGTTCATCGAGTATCCGTGCCATCCGCCCGTATCCGTACAAGTGTCGTATCCGTACAACAACGAAAATCACGAGCCTTTGTCATCATCCGTCAGTCGTCGCTTTATTACCTCCTCCCATTTTCTCTGCGGCCATTCAGCGAGACTATCATCACGACACCCATCATCAGCCATTACAAAGGAAAACGAAACCTGACCTTAACAAGGGTGAAAAAGGAACTTGAAACTTGACAATAGAAGAATTACTCACCGCAATCCTGACAACATCCGTGCCCACACTCGCCAATGTACGCCCTCATCTCCCCCGTACGCTCATCCCTCCTCCTCAAGACGGTGTCGAAGATGCAGTAGGCCAACCGGTTGGGCTGCTGCTGGCAACGGCAACACCTCCACACCCCGCCCAGCATTCGGAACCAGCAGTGCCTCAGAGGGCAGGCCACGACCACTTCCGTCACCCTCTCAATCGTCATGTTGTCGCATCCCCATCGCTGGCCTCGGTGGTCCGTCGTCGCCAGCCTGCAGTAGTCCATCTCCGTCAGCATGTGGCTGCAGAGGTATTTGTATGGTCTCGCTCGACACATTGCTGTCTCTTCTTCTGCGTCTTCTGCAGTTTCTTTGTCTGTCTTCTTGATCCTCCTTTCTCATCCCAAAGAACCTCATCTTCAAAGAGGGCAGCTCAGCTCTTCTTTTATACTCGCTAAAAAAACCTGTGAATTTCTCGCGATACTGGAAACCCGGACTGAAATCCACCACCCTGGCCCCGGCCGAAAAGCGTCTCTTTGTTGCCTCACCAATTCCATGACAGGCAGCACAGTTGACCAAACCAGGAATCGACCCAAAGGCACCTTCGGCAGCACATCTTAAACCCCGGCCTGTCACAGCTAGGAGCACGAAACGCCAAATTGCTCTGCCACCATCGGAACGCCGCTGTCATTTCACAGGGGCAAATTCTGTCCCGTGGTGGGCGGAAAGGCCATCTACAACTGGTACACACGCCTTTCTCGTTTGCGAATCCTCCCGACGTAACCTGTCCTGGCCTGTCGACTGTCCTGCTTGGAACGGGCATCTAACCCGAAGAGCCGTCCCCATCATCGGAAAGATATGAGATGATGCCCGATTCAGGGGTTGTTGGCCTGCCTTACGTCCACAGCTTTCGCCAACATGACGTAGCCCTATCAAGAAACATAGAAATTGGCTCGTGACGCCTTTCTTGACCGCGTAGGTACGACAATGCGGCACCAACTCGAGGTTCCTCAACTGCTAGCTTGACACGCCCTGGGGCCTAGCCAGTCGCTGCAGTTAGGGAGGGAGGGGGGTTGGGTGTTGGTATCACGACCGAGGCCGGCCAGGGCCAAGGTGGCGTGGCCTGTTTTCCTCGTCGACGAGCGTCGTGGTGGCCAAATTTGCCAAGGCGGAGATCCATTCGTCCATGATGCACCGGCCGCTGTTCCACCGCCTCAGCCATGCATAATCGGAGCATTCGCTGTGAAGCGCGCAAGACATGTGGGATCGAGCTGAGAGCCACGAGCCGAGCCAGGCACAGTCAGCAGACGCACAAGTGCCCCGTGGGCGGATGCATGCCTCGCGGCAACATTTTCCATGCCGTGTTGCCGTCAGCTCCCTCGACACGGCAGCCATGCTTGGACCACCTCCCTAGAATCTGCCAGAACAGTCAGGTGCGTTGCTTGTGTGCAGACAGATTAACTTGCACCCACCGTATCTCGTAGGACCCGGCTCTGGTCATATATCGCACCCATTTCACGCTCGAGTAGTTGCTCTTCTCAAACACCTTCAGATACCTCACCAGCAGGCCCGAGCTGGTAAACATGAGCAGGCTAAAGTTCAGACTCAGCGGAGGCCGGCTCCAGGCCCGTTGGTTGGTCATGCTTGTGAGGATAGCCTCGGCGCTCAGTACGTATTCGCTCTGGCCGGTGAAACGGCCGACCTTCCACACAATGATGTTCTCGCTCGGCTCGTACTTTGCCTTTCCCAGCGTGCAGCGCTCCGTGATTTTGGCCGTGTTGAGGGGGGTCGGAATGCGGATGACGACGTTGGTAGCAAAGAGCTTGGGGCCAAAGTTGGCCTTGATCCCGATGCTGTACTCGACCTTGGTCCGTCCAATCTCGTTGACGATGGCATGCACCTTGAAGGGTAGATTGACGTTTTCTGTGGCGCGGTATCGCATGAGCTCGAACTCGCCATCAGGGGGCACGAAGCTGATGATCCGGTCCGAGTCGAACTTGCCCAACTTGACGCACTGATGAAATTGGCAGTCCTCGAGCGTGACGCTTCCCGCCGCTGCCTTGGTCGCCTTGGTGCCGGTCCTGTTGCCGCTCGGATAGCTCTGCAGCCCGTCGTTATCGAGGAGAAGCCGGTCGTTGAGGCCAAATTTGCACTCGGGTGTGCCGGACAGGTAGGCGCGCATGATGATTTGCCCCGTCACGTCGGCGCGGAGGACGGTTCCGGTCGCGGACATGAGCAGGTTGACGTCCTCTATCACGTCGACAAAAGCCTCGTTCTTGCGGTACCTGACGTTGGCCTTGCGCCACGAGAGCGCCCCCGTGGCTTGCATCGTGATTTTCGATGTGTCCTGCGGCTTCACCTCGGACTTTACGCCCTCTGTAGTGATGTACATCTTGAGCGTGTCCGTCTCCGTGTTCTGGGGGTAGCCAAAGTCGATGATTTCTAGCGCCGGAGCGACGTCAGCAGGCCGATCAAAGGAATCATCGAGGGTAGCCGAGGCGGACCATCGAGCAGCTCGTAAACCAGAACAAAGTTGTTCTTGACGGCCTCTTCGTCAAATTTGCCAAAGTAGCCTTTGCCCAGCTGGATCAAACGGTAGAGAAACTCGAAGACGAGCGCGGCATTGGCATTGCTCTTGGTGATGGCGACAAGGTAGATGTTTTCGTGCTTGACATGGCTAAAGGTGGTGCTACCCAGTGTCAAGATTGGCGAGCGGACTTGGGCATTGGAGATGACCTGGATGCGGAAGACGTCGGCCAGACGGGGGCGGCAGTCGTTTCGAAAGGCGCGGAAGATGAGATTCTCGCCTTTTTGGTTGAAAACGAGGACCCCTGAGATCATGATTACGCGGGGCAGAGAGCCCTCGACTCGAGACTGCTAGATGGAAGCAGGTAGATGAGTCGATGGGCGATGATGGGGATGTATCACGTTGGGATGTTGTACGATTACTCCGTAGAGGACGTTGGAAAGCTTCCTCACGTGACTATAGCACCTGAGTCGGGTGGAATCGATTGAAGCCTGACCCTAACCCTCGCGCAGGTGCTACGGAGGGCTCGCATGTGCGTACGAATATTCAACCCAACTCCAACAGCAGTAGGGATACTGGGTAAATATGTCAGGTACATGAGGCTTGGAGGCGCCTGCAACCTAATTAAGCTGATGCCCATGTATCTGCAGTGCACGCTTAAATATCGAGTGAGAATATGTCTTTCTTTCGTCACATGAGGCATCATGCCTCTCTTCAGAGAGCCTCTGTCCGTTCAAGACGATCCGGGAGGTCTTACTCGTTGGAGCTATCGCGATCCTCGAGAACCGCCTCTTCCCAACGATGACCCGACAAAACCATTCTGTGCCATCCATTCAGTGACAGTCGCGCAGCTGAAACGCTCCTCCTTTGGTCCTCATAAGCTGAATCCTGGCCTTCCCCGAGTAGAGGGCCTCCGAGACTGGAACTTCGGAACTGTGGCTGCTTGCAGAGCTAGGCGGAGTTGGTGTCGCATATGCCGTCTGATAGACGATGCTCTTGATCCTGAATGGATAGAACACTGGCTGAAGCGTGATATCAAGGCCTGCTGGATCTGGGATGGTGTTCTCCATGAAAACCAGCACAAGGCAACACTCAGGCTGCGCATCTCGATAGAGGCGCACCCTCCTTTTGACCTGGTTCCCCTGGACCAGGATGAGGCAGCTTTTTTTTCAGCTCGGCCCGTAGCGGCTGATCACTTCGATGTCGGCCTGGTCAGGTCCTGGGTGCGTTCTTGCGAAAAATGGCACGGCCACGAATGTCTAGATACGACGCCTTGGCAGACGACGGATTATGGCGTGCCCTTCATCAGGCTCATATCCTTGGATGAAGCTAGGCTCATTGAGACGGCTCGTCCCGAGCCATACGCCGCATTGAGCTATGTCTGGGGCCTTTCCGAGGTCTTCAAAACGCGCAAGAGCAACATCGCCGAGTTACTGCTGCCTGGAGGCACCAAGCCCCATGCGCAGTCTTTCCCCAAGTCCATAGGTGAAGCCATCTCGCTGGCGCAGTCTCTAGACTTTCACTTCCTCTGGGTCGACTCCATCTGCATCATTCAGGACTGTCAAGAGGACAAGGATCAACAACTCAGATTGATGGGCGAGATTTACACTCACGCGAGTCTCACCATCGTCGCTGCGGCTGGTGACAACTGCAACGCGGGTATCCCTGGCCTACGTCCCGGCAGTCGCTCTTGTCCTCAGCCAGCTGCCCTCATTAGCGACGACCTATGCCTCGTGTCGCTGCGTCCTGATATCGAAAGTAGGCTACTTTCCGCTTTGTGGAATACACGCGGCTGGACATACCAAGAGCGATTACTCTCGCCGAGATGCCTCTTCTCCCTTCCTGGTGGCTCGGTGAGCTTTCAATGCTCGAGGGCGGTATGGGGTGAAGACTATCGCGCAGAGTCGCCGCAACTGGTCTCATGCGCCCCAATGAAAGACATTTCTCTGAATGAAAGCTCTTTGCAGGTCGGAGGAATCCGTGACAGGTTGCCACCCCGCGTGCAGACGAAACGGTCGTCGTACCTGCAGGAATATTCGCGCCTGATTTGGGACTATACGGGAAGAAACATGACCTACCTAAGCGATCGCTTGGTAGGCGTTGATGGTGTGTTGGACGTGCTGCGAAAGGCTTTCAATTTCAGGACCATACAGGGGCTTCCCGAGCCAATCTTTCATTTTGCTCTGCTCTGGCAGCCGCGGAATAAGATATATCGCGTACCTGCAGACGAGGGAACAGGACTGCCACTATTTCCTAGTTGGTCGTGGGCTGGCTGGAGGGGGCCTGTCGGCTACGATGATTGGAATGAGATGAACGGATTGCCCACTCTAGACGAGCGAGCGAGACGGATCATCCCCCGAATTTCTATCACGATGAAGGGAACAGCCCCGATCAAGGCCTTTATCCCCACAAGAAGCCGAGTTGAGGTTCCAAACGGATGGTCCGAGGTCAAGAGCGCCGCCGACGGCGTCTGTTATCTGCGCGGGACGGATAACATGAGATACTACACGGTTCCATTGTCAACGGTGCCGGTTCTCACACCAGGCGCCTTGAGTAATGTCCGAGTAGTCGGGCTTCGCTTCCGGGCATACGTAAGTAAGTTCCGTCTCAACGACATTAATCGAGGCCCGATTCCAGATGAAGACAGGCCTCCCGTTGAAGCAAAAGGCCGGTTTGGGCTCGGTCCAGTTTCCCATGATGATCCGTGGATCGGGACCATCATCCTCCCTGTGGTGTATCACAGATGGATCGGAAATGCTTACGAGTTTATCCTTCTTTCTGAGAGCTATGGCTTTAGTCGATATGAAGCGGATTCCGTCGTTGCTAAGAAGCTGCCGCCGTACGGGGTATACGATGTGATGATGATACGCAGAATCGACGGTGAGGAACTGTCGAGATATTGCCATCACTTGTCTACTTGCGGCGAAGAGAACTTCTGTCAAGAGATTGAGACGGGGAGGAGCAGCGTGATAGAGAGGATCGGGGTTGGCAGAGTATATCAGACAGCATGGCCAGTGGACAGCAAGGAGGAGGACTTTATTCTAGTTTGAGTTCTTTGTATCTCGCTTGATGAATAGTAATGTGAGTGAGCAAGATGCGAGGAGCTCAACCCCAGTTCAGTCAGCCCTGACACTCCGGATCACCTCTCACACAACCTCCGTCGTGATCTGATGTTGCTGGTTGGGTAAAGGGTGCTTAGTATGAAGGCGTGCGGGAGCTGCTGACTAAAGATTCTTGAAGAAGCTGCACACTTACGCTGGAGGCTAGAGCCAGCCTCTCATATGAATATCCAACCACGACAGTAAGCCAGCCTCGAGGCTCCTACACCGTCAAGAATAATGTCGTCTGCATTCCCGGCCTCCTTCGTCACGCCATGGCGAGAAAGGCTCTCGTCACATCAGGCGCAACAGACGGATGACTTTCCCAACTACTACGTTGCCGATTGGGACGCCCTCATCACCACCAGCGTGCCCAGGTCTCTTCACGTCGGCATTGGATTCTCTCTTTACAAGCGCGCCATTCTCTCGGCCATCTTAAAGTCCAAACACACCATCGACTTCGTCACGTGCTACTGGGCGCCGTCTCCAACTCGCGAAGCCTTCAGGGACGCCCTGATCCAGCTCGCGGCGTCTCGAAGACATCTTGACCAAGGAGAACCTCCGCTTCGCATCACCATTGGCTTTTCTTCCATGGGCCTTTTGCAGAAGTTGTTACATACGTCTTCCAAGCATGGACACTTGTATCCCCCGTCGCAATGGCCGAGCCTTGGTCTCCCTGATGAGGACACACTGCGTGCTGGAGGCATCGACATGACAGTCAAGAGCCTCTTCTTCACCCCGTTCAGTGTCATGCATCCCAAGTACATCATCATCGACCGAGTCCACGCATTTCTGCCTAGCTGCAATGTCAGTTGGGAGCGCTGGTTTGAGGCATGTATCGAGGTGGAGGGTGAAGTCATCTCACGTCTACTAGCTTTCCATCAAAGCGTCTGGCAAGCCAGCGTCCACGAAGTCGTTGGCGCACAGCAATCGGAGGCTTCCGGCGAGAGCGAATCAAGTCCCGTCACAGAAGCAAATGACGATTCGCCTACGCGATCCATCCAAATCAACCTGTCGCATCCCGTGCCCACCATTCTCCTTCCGTCCCCTCATCATCGAAACCCCAGATTTCGCTTCTTCCCATTCTTGTCTCATTCTAACCCGCCAACGACACCGCTCAACGCAGCGCTTCTCACGCTATTTGCCAATGCGAAGCGTGAAATTGCCATGTTGTCACCAAACTTTACCTCTTGGCCTGTTTTGGAAGCATTGCTGGAGGCCTTATCTCGTGGAATCGACGTGCAAATTCGCACCAGCAAAGGCATGATGCTGATTGAGCAACTCGTCACTGCCGGCACAAGTACTTCAAGGTGTCTTCGTAAATTCATCGAGAAATACCAAGCCTTACAATCACGGTCTCAGTCCTTTGATCTCGAGGCTCAGCCAGTCTCGCCCGGTAAACTTGAGATCCTGTACTTTAAGCCTCGAACGGATCGCAAGGACAGCGATGAGGAGCCGCTGTTTAGCCACGCCAAGATGACATTGGTAGACGACGAATATCTCGTCCTCGGCTCAGGGAACATGGATCGTGCAAGCTGGTGGACCAGTCAGGAGCTCGGGATACTCTTCCACGTTCCCAACTTTGAGGGGCGCGCGTTGTGGGAGAGCGTCCTGGAGGCGCGAACAGAGGTCATGTATCGATCGGCGAACTAGCCGTCTTCCGCATCACGTCTCTAAGCCGGCGCGTGCAGTGTTCCTCTCATGAATTTCTCGATACCAATACGCACGCCACAGAATGCTTAAGCCTCGATGTTCGATGCCACGTGAAGAATCGAGTTTCGCATAAGATTGGTTCAAGTAAACTAACCCTAACGTCGCGAGAAGACGAACTGGTGATACACCTCTTCTATTTAGCTTTTCACTCGATAAGTTACTGATAGCTCGTTTGCTCGTGCTCCCAGGGTTGAGCGCTTCAATGATGCAGTTATCTAGTACCGCCTCTCTGGACCATCGACAATGGATCACAGACAGACACCAATACAGTCGGCGCCGCCCTTCCTCGGGTCGCAGCCATCGTTGGGCTTGTCGTAGCAAGTCAGCCCACGAGGACAGCGCAGTCCAGCGAAGCCGCTGCATGAGGGAGCTTTCTTGGGTATGCAAATGCCGGGAGCATCACAGGCCATGCCACAGCTGTTGGGGAAACGAGGATCGTCGACGCATTCCGAATCCTTGTCGCAGTTTACCGGCTTGATGCGGAACCCGCCGCAGGAAGGGTACTTTTTCTGACAGGTTCCTTTGCACTTGTTGAGGTCGGCGCAGTCGGGAGAGGAGGGGACGCAGATGCTGTTGCTGGGACAGGGAGCGATTTTCAGACCGCAAGGCCGGGCGGCAGCGTCAGCCTGGGCGGCGGCGAAGCTCGCGAAGGCGGCGGTTGCGAAGGCGAAGATGGTGCGGGTAAGCATGTCTGGTGAGTTACTGGATGTGAGAGTAGGAGGGGGGTTGAAAGTCTTTGAGTTGTCTTTGCTATTCGGAGTCTTTCGAAGGTGTGAAGAAGAAGGTTCACAAACGAGGTAAAGGAGAGGGGAGATATAGACGACTTAAACGTTCCGCATTACATACATGGGTAGTAATGTGAGCTTCGCCCTTGGCCGCTGACGCCGAGCTGAAAGAGCAGGGACTAGAACCAGGGCCATGGCGACGAACCTATAGGGATTAAACCCCCGAATGCCTAGTCCCAGACACGGGAGCTTAGGAGCCTTGGCGTTGTTCAGCCGCGTGCAACTCGGGTCATAATTACATACATGACTGCCCTGGACGAAGAGGCAGATGGCCAATCGCTGTCGTTCCCTTGGCGCCTCAACGGCCTTTGAAGGTGTAAGCTTATCCACAGAGTTGCATTAGTCCCGTCGGATTTGATGATGGGGCTGTGAGCTGACGCCTGCGTGAGGGGGAGAGATGATCCCTTGACGGAGGAATGGAGGGGGGGGGGGGGGGTTTGCTTCTCTGGCCTTGGAAGGGAGGTGAGTGTAAGACATGTCATTCGGCGGGCCGTCGGAGCAACACTGGTGAGCATGCCAACCGGTCGATATGAATAACTCCATTCGTCTGCGGGACGGGCCTCTGTTTGCTCGAGGGCCGCCTGTTGGAATGGTGAATGTAGGGTCAGGGCTGATGTGAATACATGGACTTGCGCATCCCGTCGATGGTGAATAAGTATATGATCTAGAGTGCTGATTGGAAGATGTAGACTGTATCCGCCGAGATCCTGATATTGATCAAGGAGATATTGGTCTTGGGTTACATTGGCGAGTTGGTCAGACGAAAGGGTGTATATCGCTTGAAAGTCTGATGGAAAGTAACTGCTGCGTATATGCAACGTACGCAAAGCCGAAACCACCCCTAGATAGTGAAGCCATTGCCCTAGAAATGCTGTACGTTGCCACGTCTTCCGCGATAGTCTCTCTGAAACTCTGCCTTGTCCTACTTTCAGCTCTTTCCGGAGAGCTTTCTTACTACAGAGAAAACTTTGCACAAACTCGAAAAGATCTTCAAGTCCGAGGATCATATGAGTTCAACAAGTGGAGAGCTTAAGTCAACAACAGCCAGACATGTTCGCAATAGCGACGGACATTGCATCAAGAGGCTCATCACGTATGATATGACCACTTCGACGGCGTAGTATTTAGAGTTATTTCCTCCTGGATTTGAACTATAAAGAGAGGCAAGGTTAGTTGCGTTGGTAGGTACGGTGGGATATGATGAGGCGGAAGCGTGCTCTTTTGCTTTACTTATAGTCACTTCTCTTGTGCTACCACGATGCTACAGTAAGGATACCAGACACGATTGACGATAAGACGAGGTATATATATATATATATATGATATCTTGACGCACAATAATGAAATTCGCAGTACTGAAGTCATATCGTCATCCTTTCAACAGAAGTTACCGCAGCTCTAACAAAGGCAAGTTCAGAACAGTCATGATTCGTGTAAAGACAGAATTTTGAAAGAAGAATAACAGGAAGAATCAGGTCAGGTGCTATCGTTGTCGACGATGAAAGAAACACATGAGAGGAAATTCCGCCTCTTAGATCTTGATATTGTGCTTGGATGTTGTCGTTGTGACTGTTGGATTCCTGGAAGAAGGAGTTCAGCTACATAAACTCAACAGACGGTCTTCAATCAGAGATTCACAGTACCGTTCAGCACCATGTCTTGACTACTCCCGAGAAACGGGACAAAGCTGACAGCGAATATGGGAGCAAAACAAGCAACTTGGCGTTGTCTTGCACCAAAAGATTCCGCCGCCGCAATGATGACAACACCACATGTATTGGGTCTGTCTAGTAGGCTTGTTAGACTTGTTGGGGGTGGTTGTGGAAGGCATGATGATTGAAGAAGGCGGCGTTTCTCAAGAGCGAGATGATTTGCGAGTTGGCCCGGGAAAGACTCAAGACTGTATTGCCTTTGTATGGTCGACATTCTAACACTTGAAGCCGGGACGACGACGACCCCTTTTAAATCGAGAACAAGACGGTCCGCGGCTTTACTCGACTACTCGTCACCGATGTGATATTGCCTATAACGCGTGAGCGGCAAGGATCATGAGGGACAAGAGGCTATGGCCTTGGAGCACTCTCCGTCAATCAAACAATGACAGGCGAAGACATGACGGAATCTTCCGGGAACAAAGGAGTTGACGTTGAAGAAGCAGGCGGAGCTCGACACCCGGTCCTCGGTGACATGGGCCTGATCAAACCGAAAATGCCCAAGGCTTCAATGATGAGGCAAAGCCTTGTTCGGTCACTTGGACTGTGCTTAGCAAGCGCCGTCATCCCTTCCGGGCTCATGGTATATCGAAGGAAGCGGCGGGCCACGGTCTGTGAAGCAGCTGATCATCAATCTACGAAAGCCGAAGCAGATCCGAATCAGTCAGCCCTGCCAGCTACAAAGAAGGCGGCCGGGTCTTTCGACGTACGAAAGCGTACCAGCCTCGAGCTTGACAATCTACGATTCTAGAAATGCTGTTCCAAGTTTCTTGGAACGAGTTGCTGCGTGGCGTTTCCCTTACTATGTGTCAGGGCGCAATACAGCCTCATGGAAGTCTATGGGGGAAAAAAAGGATGGCTCAATGGCCAGCCCAACGAGATGATCAAGTCACCGATTTCGGACATGATGCCTTCTCGGATCCGCCGAGCGGAGTGACGTGACACAACAAAGGTGAGACGATGCGTTTTGAGGAAAGCCCCCACTCCTTTCCCGGAAAGTGACAGGGCGGAATAAGGCCGTTTTGGTGGGATGGGACGAACTGACGTCTGAGACATTGGGGGATTCAATTGGCTGCCCGCAGCCGAGGCGGACGAATATACCGAGCCCGGCTTTATCGATATATTGGCCAGGATCTATGTATGAACAGGAACTGAACCGAAAGAGATTGATAGAAAATCGTCACGCAGAAGCGCAAAGTCCTGGCAAGCAGATGCTTGGCGAAGAAGAAGAAGAAGAGGAAGAGGAGTCGTCGTCGTCGATCTAGGGCGATAAACAGAATACAGTTATCGCGTAATCGGGCGCACACTGTGGCAACCTACGTCGCATTACATCATCAACACCATCCTCCCACCAGCCCGCGAATTGTTTTGTTGACGCCCATCACGAGGCCGCCACAATAATGCGGCCGGGCGTCAGCAATCGCGCCGCCACCCGCTGGTCCATTCGCCTGATTCCCTTGTTCATCGCGGCCGCCTTCGCCATAGCGACGTACACAATCGTCTACCGTCTCTGCGGTACGTTTCTCCCGGCTCTGGGTCCCCCTCCGGTTGGTCCGGTTCGATTTCTGCCGCTGACGTTCTTCTGCCCCTTTCAGTGCGCTACCTTTACCGGGACCTGGCAAAGTCGGGTCTAACCGCGACCTTTCTCGTACTTTACTGGGTCTTCTTCCTCTTGACCGTTGCGAGCTACGTGCGGATCTTCGTTACCGCCCAGGTCAACTGCGGCCTGGTTCCCCTGATACAAGAGCGCGAGCCCGTCGTCGTCGAACAGGCTGGCAAGGAGCCCGTGAAGTGTCCGGGCAAAGGATCGAGCAGCGTGTTTGCCAAGAGGCCAAACAAGAGTCGTGGCCGGGACCCGGAGAGAAACCCTTGGGTTCCGCCGGATCAGGACCCGGACAGCCCCGGCCTGGAGGCCTTTTACAGCAAGGATGCTTTTGTGTGCGAGCCCGACGGTCGTCCCAAATGGTGCTCTGACTGTCGCCAGTGGAAGCCAGACCGCGCTCATCACTCGAGCGAGCTGGGTCGCTGCGTGCGCAAGATGGACCACTTGTGTCCCTGGGTTGGCGGCATGGTGTCGGAGACTTGTAGGTTTCTCCCCTGGGCTGGCTGGCAGGCTGGACCCTGCGCAGACGGTGCTGACGTTCGCCGAGCCTTCAACTTCTTCCTTCAATTTACCGCCTACACTTTCTGCCTCTGCGTCTTGTGCGTTTCCTTTTGCGCCTACGCCATACATCAGGAGAAGATCCGGGGCTCCAAGGTCGATGGCTGGTACATCGCCGTGGTGGTCATCGCCTCCATCTTTGCCCTCTTCACCCTCGCCATGTCCCTGACATCGGCGCGGCTCATCCTCACAAACTCGACAAGTATAGACGTCCTGAGGAAATCTCAAATCACCTTCCTCGCCGTCCGAATCCCTCGGAACACGCCGACGACAGATGCGTTCCCCACCGTCAGCTACCCGCTGCAAAGGCCTCCGCGGAGCATGTCGGACGCGTCGCACACGCGCTCCAGCAGCGACGGCGATCCTTCCAGGGACCAGCGAGCGACGAAAAAGTTTGCCATTCTGCGGACTGAGCCCAACGAGAACCCCTGGGACCTGGGTTTCTGGGGAAACTGGACGTCGGTCATGGGCCATAACGTGGTCGAATGGCTTCTGCCTATTCGCCACTCACCTTGTTGCAATCACGAGAGCATGGAGAGCGATTACCAGCTGGGGCCACGTTTTGCTCGTATGAAGAAGCGCTTCGGCTTACCCGAGCTCGACGGCGATGTCGATGGTGTGGTGGAGATGCACGACACGGCCATGCTTGCTCCATAGCAGGACGTCTGCACCGACTTGCTACTGACGGATCGTCTCTGGCTCACTGCCCTTTTTTTTTTCTTGGATTTTTGATGATGCATGGGCTGGTGCATAGCGAAATATCATTGCTTGACTTGACTTAGATGAGACGGCGAAGAGACGGGACTATCGACTTTCTTGAGGCTTATCACTTGACATCAACTCAACTCCACGAAGCACAACAGAATTCTCCGGAGCAATTTTCGAGCGAGCGAAGCACTCATAGTCATAGCTGTTGACTGAGGCTACGCAAGTAAATACATTTAAATTTTAATGTATCATTCCAAGGCTCTCGTCCCACGCAGCCAAGACTTATGATTGAAGACGAAGCAGACCTTGATACATGTACTATGTTTGATACTGACGGAATCGTTAGGTTGACATGTCGGGTGAAGTGATCCGTGACCAGGTTTGTTCCGTACTGAGCAAGACGGCCATACTTTTGTTGGTTCCAGCCCTGACATAAAGGGAAATTCCAGAGACGTTTGCCAGAAGCTTTGATGACGGGCCGGAAGCTGAGCCGTGCCCGTGCCCAACGGATAGGTCCGCTCTCCCTCGTGCAGGGGGGTGGTGAGTGGATGACATGGACGCAATCACAGAGGAGAAGGCGACTGAAACGTATGATGCGAAGGAGTAAAAAGGTCATGGCCTACTATCGGTGAAACTCGGATGCATTTCTCCACTCTCTGAAGAACGATTTGTGAGTCAAAGGATTCAATTTCATCCCGACTGTCGAATCAAGCTACCTATACTCTAAGAAATCTATAGAGACGACGGCTTCTAAAGGGCAACAGGTGATTCCATCCCCGTCGAAGGCGTCACAAAGAAGCTGTTCCGAATTTCGCACGGCTGACCGAATTCCAAGCCGGCAGTTCTGATCTTGGTCCTCTCATTAAGAGTAAAGGCACGCAACGGGCCGGCAACCCGGGACTCGTTCAAGTTAGTCCAAGAGTAACCTTGCGGGACAAACTCCCACAACCGAGTCTCATACAGTCGAAAGTTGGAATGACTTGTCCTCAACTTGCAACGGACCAAGAGCAGGATGGCCGACGGTGCCAAGGTCATTGCTCTGCCGCCGACGATGATGGGGGATAGGAGAAGAGGTTCGCAAAAGGCGTCGTAGAGCTGATGTATGGAGCGGTCGGGGCAGTCGTGGCAGTGGACCGCCAGGGTGCCGTCGTCGTAGAACCAGATTTTCACGGGGGAGTTGTGGGTTATTGTTGGGTATTTCTTGTCGCATAGCAGCTCGAGCATGGCTACCGGTTGGGGCTCATCTATGGCCGCGCATGAATAGAAGACGCATCTTAGCGCCGCTATGAGAATGGGGAATTTCTTCATTGGCCTAGGTAAATTGATATAGAGGTGAAAAAAGATTGAAAGGGGAAAAACAAAAGAGAGAGAGAGAGACTTGCTGAAAGGGGGACGGATTAAGATGGAAAGGTAGAGTTGGTTTGAATGATAACGGGGGTTCAGGATGTAAGAGTTGGGTTGAGGAAGAGGCTCCTCTCTTTATAGATGCTTGGAATTCCTCATGAAGAAGCCAGAGATGGGAATCTCGTGTGTAAGATGTCATCATAAACCTGTATAGTTATGTCATAGCTGCAGTTTCTCGTCCACACAGGTCAACGACCATACCGCATCTTTTCCTCCGTCTTAGCCCATGGCCAAGGACATAGAATGATGCTATAGCGTAGTGTGAACGGTCATGCTCTGCAGTTCAAAGAGGTTCTTTCTACCAGCTTGGAAATAAAAGGAAAGATTTCATGTAACGCAATAGCAGTCTCCTTGTATGAACAAAACAGAAAACTACCCATGAACAGAGGGAACTTTCCTCCCCTCAGTATACGGTTAACGTGTAAAAAGTACCTACCTAGGTATGAAAGGGAAACGAAGACATGCAGGTAAGCTTCGAAAGGTTCCCCCAGTGATCAACACGGACGATCTGGGCCTTTTTCTTTTCTTCTGACTTTCACGTAGTAGTTTTAGAAACTGTGGCAAACGGGAATATCTTGCGTGAGCAAAATTAGGTGTAGAACCCTCGGAATAGTAACTCCAGTTGTTTAAATAGACGTAGTAGGTTTATCTGCCGGGGAAGTCTAACTTGTCCATCATCGGCTCTCCGGCTGGTGACCGGCTTGCTCGCGCTTTCTTCCCAAGTATAGGATATATCCATATAGCTCAACTAACGACGGAGGAGGAGGAGGGGTATTGACTTGGAGGGCAAAACGATTGAGCATCAGACGCGTGTAGATAGAAGGAGCCTTTGTGATAGAAAGTCTTGACAAGTTGTTTTCCGAAATAACATGGTTAATCTCGGGAATCACGTTCGGTAACGAGGGAAAGTTATATATATATATATGTATATTCATATATATATTCATGATACAAGGCAGAAGAAAACAGATTGGTAACCACGGCGTCTGTAGACGCTGTAAATAGAACATGAGCCCATATTCTTCCCACCCCTTAGAATCAAAGTATCCCATCTGAAGTCCGTTTCCCTTCATCTTCCCGGAGATTCCACGTCTCCCTCCTTCTATCTCAAGTTGGATTTTCCCTTCCTCGTCAAGTCAAGTTGTAGCTCGACCATCTAGATCCCCCTTACTGACCTGACGGACGGTGAATCGGAACGGTCCTCTCTGGAGTTGACGGAGGACCAGCCAGGATACCCGATGCCTCGGCCTTGTCCATAAAGGCCTTGGGCATCTTGTCCAGTTCGTAAAAGTTACACCTCGGATCCCTATCGCTCCTGCAATGCGCAAGCCGATCCCTTTTCCAAACCCAATAATCCTCAGGCGTTCCGCAGGCCAACGTCCCCTTTGCAATCTTATTCCCTAACCGGCCATCTTTGGAGATGCTGTCGCTCTTGCAGTCGACCATCTTCTGAGTGCCAGGCGGAGGACTTGTTAGGATACCGGTCTTCCAGGCCTCGTGCTCTAGGTCGTGTGGCATCGTGTCTGGGTCATACGATTCACAGGGGGGCTGCTTGTTCGCCTGGCAGTGCTGGAGTTGACCGTCTTGCCAAAGCCAGTAATCGTTGTCCTTTCCGCAGGCGAGATCTCCGCTGGCCATCTTGTTTATTGTCGATTGCTCTGTGAAGATGCCTTCGTCGGTGCAGTCGGTGACCTCGTGAGCAAGGGGCGGAGGCTCTGTTGGGATCCCGCTGTCTTTGGCCTGATCCAAAACAGTCTGAGGTATCTTGTCAGGGTCGTAGAATTCGCAACGAGGATACGCGTCTGCCTTGCAATGCATAAGCCGGCCCCTTTTCCAAGCCCAGTAATTCTCAATCGTGCCGCAGGCGAGTCTTCCTTTGGCCATCTTGTTTAGTATCGACTGCTCCGTGAAGATACCATCGTCTTGGCAGTCGATAAACTCGTGAGCTGCCGCGATCGAATCAGACTCGGAAGAAGGGTATTGCAAGATTCCCGACTCCTCGGATGGTTTCTGCATAATCTGCGGTAGAGCCTTGGGGTTGTAACTCCCGCAAAGAGTCTCGCCAGTCACGCTGTCAACCTCACACCTCTCGAGCCAACCTTGATCCCAATCCCAGTAAACGGTCGAGTTTCCGCAGCCGACGTCTCCCTTTGCGATCTCACCCGCTCGCGAATCTCCTTGGCTGGCGCAGTTGATGACGGCTTTGAGGGCCTTTGCCTTTTCGTATGCCGGCTCAGTGGTAGCCTCGGGGGACATGGATACACAAGCATAGTGATCGACCTTGATGTTCTTGCATTCGGCATCATGAGGAGAGTTCCATCTCACAACGTCGGAAAGTTTGAAGTCGGCCCTTATAGAAGCGAGTCGACATTGTCCATTCTGCCCGTCCTTCAGCCATCCTGGCCTGATCTTCAGCCATTTCACGCACTCCGCCTGCACGTATTCCGGGATATCGGGTTGAGGAAGCCCATCTCGGGGAATCTGGTCAACGGCTCCCTCTGGCAGAAGTGGCTGCTCCAGCACTTTGACCAGCAAGTCATCGAAAGACTTCCGTATCCTCGTTTTGACCGTGTTCGCTCTGAGAAGTACCAGGTAATCGCTCCTTTCGTTTCGAGGGATATCTTCAAGTCGAAATACAATGTCGGGGAACAGCTCTCCCTCGGGCGGTGGTTCTCCCGGCCTGTTGAACAAGGACGCAAACAAGCCGTCGAGAAAATCGTAACGTCCGTGAAACCTGATTCCATTTGGCTTTTCCTCTCGTTCGGCACGGTTTTTTCTTCGAAGCTGTACGTCCTTGTCCCATTGCTCTAGAGTGTTGAGTCTCTTGTCGTTGAATATCCTCATTCGCTTGTCCTTTTCTTCGTCGGTCCCTGGGCTTGTTCTGAGTGCCGTCCCTATGATTGCGATCCTCTCTTCGAGGTCTTGACGCTCAAAGTTTGCATAAGAGACCTTGAAATCGTCGTCGAAGATGTTGTCGATGATCTGGTGAATCTCGGCTGAAGAGGGCGTGTCCCCTACGGTGTCGTTTGACTGCACCGAGTCTATAAAGTCGTCCAACGACGTCGTCGAGGAGAAGCCAAACTTCTTCTCAAACGGAGTTACGGCCTGTCGAAACCTGTGAAAGAAGGCTTCGTCGTACGTGTCGCTTCTGTTTCGCACAAACTCGACCGCTTCTTCCCTGACGGCCAAGTTGAGGCGGTATTTCACGTAGTTCCATTCCGTAGGCTTGTCTCTCACCCGATCTCTCAGCTCTTGACACCGGGCTGCTAAATCAGCGTAGAATTCGGGAAGGGAAAACATGGTGGCAATCGCTTCTTCCCAGTACCAGTTCCAAGCTGCCTTGCGAAAAGTCTGCAAGTCGTCTGGGTTCATGCACATGTGCTTCATCTCGCTCTCCTCTCCGAATCTCTCGCTGTCGAATAGCTTGTCAAGATGACATGTCATGCCTGCACTTTGACCGCTTTCCTCGTTGGTGAGAGGACAGTCGACTGCGGAAGGGGTCAGTTTGAGAAAGTCATCCGACTTGTCTCTTATGAGAGAATACCTCTCGTACTTGGTGTCGAGGAGGATAGTAAGAACAAAATTGAAGATAATATCAGCGATTGCTATTTTCGTGGCTTGACGGATAACAGTGCGACTGAAGCGTCCAATACGAGATTGCTTCAACCTGGACCATAACCCGTGTAACTTTCTATAGCTCGGAGTCAATCTGTAGGCCTTGAACTTGGCCGCGAGCCGGGGGAATTCACGCGGCGCCGGCCGTATGTTCCCACGACTCTGTACCGGAGCGCTGCATTTCAGCGCCGCTCGCTTATGGAGAAGAAAGCGTTGCGTGCCATGCAGCCTCTCGATAAGGCCGTCAAGAGCATCTCTTACGCTTTCCTTCCCGTAACCTTTGACGGTATCGAAGCCGGCGAGCTGGGGGAGAGGGCCAAAGCCCCGTTCTGACCAGTAACTGTCCATGCTGAACCTTGGGTTTCGCTCGAAGCCTTCTGAGGAGCCGTTCTGTATCTTCTGGACAAACGTCTGTCTTCTGCGGTCGCTTCGGTACAGACCAACTTGAGCAGTCGACACTCGATACCAGCCCTCGATCTGGTTCGCCGGAATGAACCAGATGGCAGCATGCTCGAACCTTTGAGACTCCGACAGCTGGAATCCCTGATTGAGGGAACCTTGTAGGCAGATCATCTTCGGATCCGCCCGTATCCGGTATATGTACCCGACCTCATCGGGCAGCCTTGCGTTGTCGACGGAAGCAAGGGCAACCCCGGCATTGGTAGTGGTTGAGATGTAGCGTGAGTGGATTGTGTCTCCTCTGACGTGATGATAGAGACTGCTGCTGGCTTCCAATTGGGTGTCTGTGAGTTGGTGACCCTCCATCAACGTGCGATATCCGCGCGAGCTGAATCCCCCCTCGGCGAGAACCTGCTGAGGAGTTTTCGAGACCTCGCTCCGAAAGACATGCTCGGGCCTTTCTGATCGAAGCTCAACTGCCTTCAACAGGTCGCGGTTGTGCCAATGGTTCGTGATAACTGTTGGTAAACTTGAGAGTATGAAGAAAGGTAGACTCGCGAGGAAGAGTATAGACGTAATCATCCATAGATGCATAAGCGGAAGATGGTGAAACCGTTTCATGGTGATGAAAGAATCTATCGTATTGATCTGCTTGGGATCATCTGGCCGAGGCCCGATAATGACTGCATTCTTATACAAACCCCACTCAGTCAGTACTGGGAACCGGAGAGTCCAGCCGGGTGCCTGTCCCGGGGCATTCCGGGGTAGGCTGTAGTCTAGCAGGTCAGCCTCGTGCTCAGCCACTCGGTCTATCACGAGAACGATGATGAGAACGGCCAAGCTCAAGGCTGAATGACAAGCAAGAGTGCCTCGCAATGAAGTCTAGTAGACAGAACTAAACGTACTAGTGCTACGCCTAAGTCACAGGCTTTGTGTCTCACCCGGGGCTGTCCCTCAGTTCTTACGGCCCCTTCTCTTCCGTTGTGCCTGCTGGGCGATGATACACGAGCCCAGACCCTACGAGTAGACGGATATGACGTTGTTACCAAGTGTATTGCTACCATCGTACTACGGAATCATAACACTAACACTGCCTGGCTACCTGCTTCTGATAGGCCTTTAAGTCCTGCACCTGGTTCGCGGCCTCAACGTGATTGTTCCTGAAATGAGTCCTTGCCAGCGCCTTTCTCGACTTCTTTGGAATCTCCCCTTGAGCGCGAATCTGCAAGGCACTCACCGCCACACCCGTATGGCCCTGTCCAAACCCGGACCAGATCAACACGCCGCCACTTGCTCGATGTCTCTTGTAAGTCTCCCAGACTCTATCAAACTGCCTGAAAGATGCACTGTTGTCATCCCTGAGTGGAACGGCAACGTAATGAACGTCATGGCTTCGATAGAGCCAGTAGAAGTTGGAGTCGACGGCCCTGGGATTCAGGCTGATGACAGTCTTGATATCGTGCTTTTTGAGAAACTGCGCCGTCCTGGCATCGTATCTCTCGCTCGAGCTGCCTTTGGTGTGAAAGGGCGCAGAGGAGCGAAAGACTGGAAATGGATTTTCCTCGTCCGGGAACATGTCCTTGACTCTCTCGAATCGATACAGTCCGACGTATTCTGCCAGTTTCGCCATCTTTTCGGGAGATTCGCTTTCCGAGCCGTCGACCTGCCGTATCTGTGATTTGTGCAGCGGGCCATCGGAGAGCGAGAAGGACTCCTTGAAAGTCACAAGTGACAGGAACCAGAGGCAGAGAAGCGAGAAGATGAGGCGTACGAGGTAGGGTGAAGAACGAAGAGACTTCATCTTGAATGGTTGGATCTAGGATGGATGACGGGTTGTATCAATGACACGGTCTATACCCAACCTACCTATGCGAGACAGACGATGGACACTAAATACATTCATCATGGCGATGGATTATTCTCTCTCCCCCGGCAACTACCTAGTATCGGCCGGTTCGTTACCGGGGATGCCGAAACAGTGGTCGGCAACCGAAGAAGGCCTCGGTGGAAAGCGCCTCGGAGGAAAACGCCCCCCTGCAGCAGCTAGGCTGATCACAGGCCGAGCGAGGCAGACCTGTCCTGTCCCCAAAAGATCACATCCCGGATCAACGAGGCGGCTTTCACTCACAATCTGAAGCGCCGATACGGCTTCTACCGTTTGACGCTTGCCCAATGTGTGATGCACCTGTTGAAGGCTCCGAAGCCCCATCGCCATACCATCAGTAGAGTTGTCGTCGTCAATTGACGAGCGGAGTCAGCCTTGCCAGCTCCAAAGGATAGCCGGCCTCAGCCAAGGTTGACCGGCGTACTACATTCCGGGGTGTTGATGGGGGGTTTTTTCAGCTGTCGACGCTTGCATGAGTCGATGAGTATGGCGTAGGAGCGATGACAGTTTCCCGGGCCGTCCACTCGTTGATCTAGATCAAGTTTGTCGTGTAAACCCGAGTCAAGGAAGGTTTTTTTTTCCCGTTACTCTCTTTCATTCGCCTGCGACGTTGGACATGGTTGTAGTCAACGTTCTTCGCTGGTAGGTCCTGTTCACTAACCACTCCTTCAGGGAACGACTACAACTCTCCGAGGTATCGATTTCAACGACTTTCCAGTCTTCTGCCTGTCTTGACGGGAAAGAATTGAACAACGTCTGCCTCTGGTTATTGCTCGACTTTCCGTCTTGCATCACTCACTTACAAACTACCGAGTCGTCATCCGACAGCGTGTGACTTACAAGTCGGTCTACTGGTATCAACCTCCTTCCTACCTTTTATAAGGATAGAAAACCCCCTTTTCGTCCTTGGTAAGTGAAGGCCGGTTTGGCGATCTGGGGGGGGGGCGCGGATCTGACAGAAACCGCAAAAAGAGTCCAAGTTTTCCATGCGACGCTCGTGTCTCCTCAATTGACTTGGTTGTCGAGCTGCAAAGACAAACGGTGAGACCCTGAAAGGAAACAAAGGACGAGTCGCCCGGACCTCAACTCCCCCCTCCCGAAGACGGTCATCTCGTCGTCGTTTTCCTGTCACGTCACATCTTCGCTGAAGACCGAGAACTGCTCAGTGGAGACTTCGGAGTCAGCGACATTGCCAGCAAACGGTGATGATGCACGGCCCGCTAGTTTGAAACGGCTCTCGAAGTAGAAGAAGATGACGTCGGCGGGATCTAGAGTCTCTTCGTTTGAGTTGATGAGCGAACTTGCAGCTGTTTTCTTGTTAATGAAGCCAGGATTTTTCCGCGTCAAGTGTAGAGACGTCAGTAGCTTTGTAGGAAAGCAGTTGTCATGACTACTTGCTTCGAAAAGAAAAGGTTAGAATGACAAGTCATGGAAGACTGAAAAGAGCAAGGAAGAACCCGGTCTATGGTTAATACGACAGCCCCGCAACTTGACTGCCTGCGGAGCAACTATGCTTGGCAGCCTTTGAGGCTCTGGATGCAGCAGAAAACTCCTCTGCCAAGATACATACATATGTATGTAGATTCCATTAAACTTTCTAGGCGATTTCAGGATATCTCTTGGCAAGAGGCTGGTCAAGGAAGCCGGCCCCCTCTTTGCCCCCCTTTCCCGGGCCCCCCCCGGTTGATAGATAGATAGACAGATTGAATGAGAATTCGACATGTCTTTTTCGACATGTCTTTGAGAGCATATCATGGTGACCACAAGACGCAGCCCAGTCCGTTAGAGCGTCGCCGAAAAAAACATGAATGGACTTGCAAGTCATGACCAACGATTGAATCGTGTCAACAAGCTCATCGGCTGAAACTCTTGACCGACTCAGCCCAGGCGAGAGCATCACACGATTCACATCCTTTACTAGATATACATATGTAGTTGTCAAAGTTCCACAGAATAGACTCCCCTTCAAGGTTTAAAAAAAAGTGGTGATAATCGATTCCTTTCTTGATCAAATATGCCAATTTATGCAGGCAGTATGGGTCCAGTTTTCGCGGGCCGAGAATGAATGGATGTATGTACATATGTATGTGCTCTTGATTGAGGGCTCTAGATCTTGCCCCTTCCCTTGAGCTCTATGCATGTATGTAAGCGTCCATCATCATCAGCCCTGATCATCGAGCTTCTCCATCAGTCTGCCCGGACTCGCTTAAAGGGTTGAGACTTGAGAACCAGCCTCGCGGAAGCGCAGCGTAAAGCCTTCTTGAACTGTGAGTGAGTGGGGTTTCCTGGATTCTCAGGGCACTCTGAGCTCGTCTAGCGCCCACCAGGTGGCCGGACCCTGAGTAGCCATTATGCCAGTCAGCCTTGAATGACACGCGAAAGGCCTTCTTGACTCAATGCCCACAACCAAGTCCCCGATGACGGTTTTATACATAAGCCCGGTTATGCCCTGCCCCCCCCCCCCCCCCATATCTTGCTGTCTCAATCATCATCCCATCGACGAGGGTTTCGTTCAGTTTCGCAACCTTATTCCAACCACAAACATGATCAACTTCAGATTATTCCACCTCATGGCCTCTCTCGCCTTGCTACTGCTCATGTGGCCGGCCTTTTCAGCAGCGGCGCCCGGCGAACCGACTGCTCGCTCACTCTCGGACACGAAGCAACCTCATCATAGAAGAAAAGTCGACTATACACAACCTTTTGTCATCAAGCGAAGATCTGCGCACGGTTTTACCAAGAGTCAACGAGCGGCGAAGCGGAATTTGCAGGGAGGAGGCGGTGGCGTTTGGAACCATTACTTGTGATCCGGGGAACGCGGTTGGAGGCACCCAGCACTGGAAATGGTCAGCCTTAGAGGTGGTCTTATTCTGACTTGATAGATGGATGATGCACTTCAATCCATGTTTAGACTCTGTATTTCTATTCACATCCAAGTCAAGATGCTCTTGTGACTGATGTGACTTGTTGCTGTAGCACAGAAGATCCCCTGTAAACAACGTATTCCCTACCATTCCTTTCTACACAGTTATTCATCGTCTTCGTTCACATATGAAACACTGCAGCAGGTCCCTGCACAGCCCGGATCAAGATATACTGCTTGTACGCCCTTGATTTGATGTAACCCAATTGACCGCTTATCACGATTCATCTCCATTGTTCCCTCGGAGCACCACGATGAATCACAGCCACTGCCCATCCTCTGAATCATCTCTACCGGTTCACAGCGTCAAAACTGCAAACAAAGGCACGATGCTCTTACCATAGCAAAAGGAAAATACAACTACGACTATAAAATCCGTCTCTATCCTCAGTGAACACCGCCTTCCTTCATCAAGTCAACTACTAATCGACACCAGCCCGGACATACATCGCATCCAAGCTCTCGCTCTTTCCCGAGATAATTCTCTCGCTCTCCTCAGACTTGCTTCCTCTGAACTTCCTCTGACCTAAACCAAGGCAACCCTCTACTCTCACTCGTCAGTCAAAGACCATCTCCCATCCCTGCACAGACTTCCTACCGTCAGAAACAACATGCCAGGAATCATCACCAACGGCTCTCCTTCTTCTCCTTCCACTCTCAACGAAGACGAGGTGCATCAAAAATTCGACACCTTTCTCCAAGTCCTCGCTCCCAGCTCGCCGCAGCTAGAGGACGACGAAATGAAGATTCTCGGCCAGACGATCCTCAACTATAGCCGATACGGATGGGGCTTGAGCGATGATGTTTTGAGGACCGTCGATATCGTCTTCTTCATGTGGGAGAGGAAGAGGCAGGCTGAGAACGACACGGATGAGCTCTTTCAGCTTTGCAGGGAGATTGAGGCCATCCAGTTAGATCGGAATATCCGCAGGGAGAGGGAGGAGAGACTGGCTCGTGCTGGTGCAGAGTGATTAGTCTGGATGCCTGATGATGACGAAGAAATGGATGCTTTTTCTTCTTTTGCTGTCTCGCTTCACTGCGTCTGTAGACTCGTATGAGCTTTGCAGGAAGTCGAAAGACAAAGACTGTCGCCATTTCTTCCTACCTATTCAGTATGCGGATAACTGTCATGTTTCATCATCTGTACTGCATCAACGTTCCGACCTTGAACGTCGTATCCTTGGCAGGGCTTCATCCTGACGCGCGTTTGTATTCCCCCGCCAGCTCTACTCTCACGCTGCGTGTTTGTAGATACGTGTATGCGGTTCACTACAGGCCTGTTATCTGGTTCTCATCACTGCTGAGATGCCTTCCTACGCCACGATATATCTACCCTGCTGTTTGCTACAACGACTATTTAAACCCAAGATGACCCTCCCTCCCGACGCGTGCCTTTCAAGTTCGATCAAGCAGCACTAAACGACGACGATAACCAGAAACCGGGCCTTTCCAGTTTCTCATTCTCTCAAGTTTCCAGACAACTATCGTCGTCTTTTCAGTCCAAGCCACAACTCCTCTCGCTTCTATCATCAACAAACCCACGCTCATCCTCCTCTCAACTCATCAACAACAAGGCAAAATGCCTGAAGGATGGCCATACTTGTCCCGTGGCATGACTCCGAAGCCAAGGTTCTCTCAAATGCTAGACCTGATGAGAAACATCCGCACGAATCTCAGCACCGTCCATGGTCTTCTGAGGGACGTACGCGAAAACATCTCCACTCGAGAGCACCAGGTTGGACAATCGCCAGCACCTCCTGTGCGCCAGGTCATCCAAACGCTGGACACCCTCATCAATACCTTGTACGGCGACTACGTGAGGTCCAACGAGGATATTGCCAAGCTCGAGCAGCTTGCTGCCGAATGGAAAGCTGCACTTCAGGGGATGAAGTTTATGTTTGCTCATCGTCAGAGTGATGGCTTGTTCGAGATTTGAGTAGGGATTCAAGATGTATATCGTGCCTCTGGCTTGAGATTTGATACGCAGAATGGAATTCGAGTGTTGCTTAAGTGAAGAGACTTGCTCGTAAGCATCTCATGCATGATTCATTCATGGCTTCATACATGATGGGTAGTGCTGGGAATAAAGTAGGGGTGAAACATGCGTACATAGGTACGCTTCAATCACTGGCAACCTTGATATCAGATCCATTCACATCCACAGCGCGGCATAGTATTATATAGGACGTACCCTGTATGTATGTGTATGTACGCCACCTCAAATCACAGAGCTCATCGCCTCTGAATTGGACTAGCCGGCCATCGAATGGCGGTGTTACGACCGCCTTCGTGACGCTGTCACACAGCTCCAAACCTGTATTATGTAGTAGGCATGTATCTCAATGGTGCTGAGCACCTATTAAGAACAGCTTGACGAAACATAAATACCCCAACATCCCGTTTGATCTTGTAAAGAAAGCTCGAGAGAGTATTTGAAAGGGAAGGGTTGGGAAACAGCATCAGCATCGCGGAAGCAGTTTTCCAACAACCACATCTACACAAGGGAGAAGAAAGGAGATACACGTCACCAAGGCAAAGAAGGGGAACTTCCCAATGGACTCTCAAGCTTACCAAGATGGCTGGAATCGGCTACACGCGGAATTCGACGACATCGTAGAGCCGCTACGCAAGCAAAAGGACGAACTCATCACCCAACTATCCCAGCTCTCCGGCACGATAAGCGAGATGGACCGCCTGGCCAGCGCGGCCGAACGTCAGCGTTCGGCCATCCTCTTCCGTCGTCCCGTCACCAGAGAGGGTCGCTTCCAGCTACACTGCCTGCAGGAGGACATGACCGTCATCAACTCCAGCCTCCGGGACTTGCAGCGGAGTAAGGAGATTGCCGAGGGCGAGCTTCGTGAAGTCGAGGCTGAGATTACAGCTGCCAGGACGAGACTTGCGAGAGAGTTGAGCAAGTTGCGAGACTGAAGAGAAGTTCAAGGTATGGCTTTGTGGCGTTTTGGAACTATGCTTTCTTTACTTGGTCTCGGGATCTTTTTGCTTGCTCGCTCTCACTAGGCGACATTGTTTGCTGTGCGCTCTACGGCTGCTTGTGGGTTTTCCATCGCGTCAGGGACAGAGCGGCAGATGAATCTTTGAGATGTAGAACATGGCTCGACTGGTAAATTTGCATTGAACCTAACTCGGCACTTCTGTCATCATCTCTATCGCATGAGTGCGTCGTCTGGTGAATGCAATAGCTGGTTGTCTGATCAGCCTCGGCGCTTCCAAGTCTGTGAATGTCGACCACGGCAATGACAAGCTGGTTTCACTGAGGGACACGCACCATCTTGATCGTCTAAAAATAGACATACATATATATATGTAGGTAACAAGCTGGTCGTCGTAAGTTTCTCTCGTATCTAATTTTAACCTACAAGGAGAGAAAGTATTTCATAGACGATATACAGGAACACTATGCGGATATTCGACTGATGTGTTGTACTGTAAGTCATGCTGCAATAACACCCGTGATAAAACTGTAGCAAGCAAGGTAGGTAGGTATGTTGAGAGTGAGCCGCAGAAAGGAGTGAGACTTACCAGAGACTGGCATATCTCTAAGCAATATACCATCTGGTGTGACGCCCGCCCTAACCAACCACACCCTCTATCAGTAATGTCGAACAACTCCCTCATCCGTTGCCGTCAACAGCCGATAGCCAAATCATGAGTCTCGATGCTCCGAACGTGCTTCTCGAGCTGACCCAGTGGTCCTGACTAGTAGTTCTCTCAAGGCATGAAAGACGTAAAAGAGCCTTTGATGTGCTAGTAATCGAGGTTAAGCTTATTCCAGTCAATAAGTAAAATCAGCTTCTTATATAGTGCTTCTGCTCCTTGTAACTCTGTTCGATGAAACGTCCGATGAGATACTCGGCTAACAGGTCTCAAGAGCTTCAGACCATATCTCCCTGGGTAAGCAACTAATCATCTTCACAGTCTTTACGACAAATCCCCATCTCCGAGAACAAATGTCTGATTCAAGGAAGCCAGATTCGTCATGTCCGCGGAGCAATCCAAGTTAAAAAAGGTCCAGAGCGGGGGGGAGGGAGCAACCAAAAAGAGTCCGTAGAAATCAGCCGCCTGCACGTGGATCGGTGACACCTACACCGACAAGCGGACCCAACCCTCGAGGCGTCTGACGTGGCTACGTCGTACAGACGGAGACAAACACCGACAAGGTTTCACGGCAGCAGCAGTTGTGGGGAATCTCCGAAGACCGAAGCTCGTTCGCATCAACGTTCTGAAGAGAATTCCCTCAAGACAGGAGGAGTTGAGCCAAGGTGTGTTGATGACCAGGAAGATGGTGGTTACCGTTGCAAGTGTAACGTGGGCCGAGTTGGAATTACCCGAATAGGAAATACTTTATCAATCTATGCAGGCATGAATGAGACCTACTTTGACGTCTTTGTGGCTTTATCACGGCATTGTCTTGCCTCTAGTTTCGTGAGCCTCTCGATAGGTCAAAGAACAGTATAAGATCGTTTTGCTGGGAGTCGTGAAAGCTCTTCCTGCCACTCTCTTTTGCACTATACACGCATTGCACAGACTCCAGGCTCCATGTTACATTGGATGCCCGCCTTACGAAGAAGAGGACATTCTGGCCCAACGGTCCGAGGCACGGACGGCATGCCGGCCCAACGGCTCAGACCGTATCGGAACGAGAGTGCTTTCGTGTAAGCCTCCACTGACAGTAGCCCGTCTCGTCGATACTGATTACAGTCTATAACACGCGATGCTCCTGATTGAAGACCAAAGCTAGAACGCTGTCCTGACCGACGTCAACCGTGTGATATCAGTGGTAGATGCCGACCCTTTCCTCAACATATGTGTAATATCCTTCTCCGACTTTCAGACCCAGTCGATTCACGGCCTCGTCATGTCAACCAGTGAGGCTGTTGTGTGTGCTTTTGGGGGTCGGTCAGCGCAATACTCAGCCCTCAGCTTTTCCCCTTGTGTCGCCCCCATCATCCACCACTCCGACGCTGCACATCGGGAGCACATCATATCACATCATATCAACAGGGGGGGACTTCACTCTCTGGATACTCACCCCGGTCAAGGAGAAACCTTGCAAGTCCTAGTATACCTCCCTTCGGAAAACCTCTCTGCATTACCGACCGGGGGGGAGCCGTATCGTACCATTTCAAGGGGACGAACAGATAGATGACCCTCTGCCAGAGCTGAAAATAGCCGTCTGCAGATGTTTGGCATGCCTTCGGCACTTGACCCATCTCCCTTTCACGACGCCACCTTTGTTCTCGAAGAAGATCAGTCTAGCATAGCATACGTAGCTTTTGAAACCCCCCTTTCACCTCACACCGCAGTTACCTAGGTCTGCTGTACGGAGTATAAAGGTGTATGCACGTGTGTTTGATATGTATCCGTATTGACACACGACTCGCAAGCCACAACTGAAAGTAAGCACAGCTGATCCCTGCAGCTACCGATGGCGTGCAGTTCAGGGAAAGCAGCTGATACGATCTGGAGCCGTGCTTCGGATCAGGACGGGAAGTTTCTTGTTGTTGGGCCTGTTCACGTGGCACAGTGATTACCTGAAGGTACAGCCTTGAGAGCTTTGGAGAGGCGTATCTGTGCATCCGTCGTCGTCGGCTATACAGGTCTTTTCGGATAGCTGGAAAACGAGGAAGACAAACAGTCGAGAGACCGGCATTTGCTGTGACGAAGCCATCTTCAACCTACTGTTCGTACGTCCTCATGTATACACATGTTCATCCTGCTCGACTCTCCCTCCACTTGAACTACATACATACATATCCAAGCTTCAAACCAGACACGCAAATCCTGTCTTGATTCCGACTATCGAGTACATACTACTGACTAGATTAAGCCTACCCCTGACGCCGAGGTCACTCTCAATCACACAGAAAAAAAACAGCTGCGGTTCCCCCTTTTCACCTCTCAGCTGGGTCTCCTAAAAGCCAGGGATGATGGTATCGCCCTGAAGCACCTGATCCCTTGCGCTGCTCATGAAACCATTTGCAAAAGCGTCGAGCAGAGGCTGATCAGGAGAGAAGAAGGAAGAAAGAGGCAGCGGCAGTGCCTTTGTGCATTCCTGCAACTCGTTGATGTTGTCAACGCCAAGAAGACTGAGCCGAATATAAGCCCGGGCGTAGGCCTTTTTTGTAGTTATTCCCCGTCAGTAAAAAGAGAACTCCATGCTGTTGTTTTTGTTGTTTCTTTGAACTGGGATGGCAATTTACTCACCACGTTCCACGGGATTTGGCCGGTGATGAGTCCGGAGAAGAGGTTCCACGTGCCCCTGGTGCGCGGGTCTCTCGAAAGGCTGACGTCGCTGGGGAGCTTGACGACACGTCGGGGAGTAAAAGGTCCCCTGACTTGGCCGTAGAACTTGACGTCCCACACGCCGGGCGAGCTGTCGAGCGGGTCGCCGGCGCGGCTGGTGTCGAAGAAGAACTGCTGGGCCGTGGTGTGGGCGCCGACGAGGGCCACCAGCTCGTCCGGGCTGATGGTCTTGTCGAGGAAGAGGGCGATGAGCTTGTCGGCGTTGTCCGTCGGTTCGGGCAAGAGGCCGTCTGGGTTCGGCTCCGAGCTGTCTTTGCGGCCGACAAAGGTCCGTACTCGGGGTCCGAGAGGACAGACGACCGTTGCCACGTTGGCTAGGTAGACATGACAAGGGGGTGTTAGCTCCTTTACTCGTGGAGGACTTCCCCCTTTCTTTCTCTCTCTCTCTCTGTCTCTCTCTCTCTCTCTCCCCCCATGGTCTCGTTCAGGGGTAAACGTACCCGCAAACTGAATCAGATCGGCCATGCTGATGCCGTATTGCTTAAACTCATCGTACCAGACCTGAATACGGTCACAACCGCTCTCGAGGCCCCTATGAATCTCACGAGTATAGCATTCACGAGCCAAGATGATGGAGCCATCTGCGCCACCTCCAAGGCCATTGCTCTTGGACCAGGTGCCAGCATCATGGAAGCCGATGCGGACGCACTGACGAGCGAGGTTGTTGCAGCGGCCGGCACTACCAATCATTTCACGCCTCATGACGTCGGCGATGTGCTTCCAGATGCAGCACGTGTCCGCACGGCACTCAGCCGAATCTCTGGCCGGCGGGAAGACGTAAGTGTTGAGTAGCTCCTCTGGGAACCCGCGTCCAGTGAGGAGGTCCCTGATTTCGGAGCCCGTGTGAGTGAGTCTATCGCTCGGGAGCGTCCTAAGGTCTCCCAGCAATTCGTCCGTTCCCAGTAGGGCCAGCTCGGCGGCTCGGGCCTTGAGATCTTGGAAGCCGGGGAAGCCATTGACCAGCCCGGCGGCCAGAACCACGAGGCTTGCGGTTCTCATGGCTGAGAGTTGGTAAAAGAGAGGATTTTGATGGGAATGAAAGGTGACTGATCAAAAAAAAACGAGTGTGTAGTTTGTATAGGGGTCTCGAACGGACAGGAAAAAGAAGCGAGCGAGCCATGGGAATTTATATTGGGATCCATCTATTGTAGAGATAGTTTTGATCTGTATCCTGGGGTGTATGGAGGCCATTTCTTCTTCGTCTCTCCTCTTCTTGTGTAGCCTTCCCCCCCTTTGGGCCCTATGTGATGATGAGAAGTAGAAAGAAAGGAGTCATCTTCCTGAGGCTGACGAATTCGACAGATGCGATTCGATGACCAGACGGCACAGCCTCTGCCAGGGCATGATCAATCACGGCTTGGCGATTGGCTCTCTCCTGAGATGGTCCCTGCCTCGTTTCCAGTATTTCTCTGTATGTGAAGATTGCCATTGTTCGACATGTTGGAAGGGTCTGAGACATTGTGAGACTTGAGAACAAGAGGTGCATGCTGTTGGACGGCATTGACACGGCTGGTTTAACCGTCACCAATGAGAGTCTTTGGCCGCAAGGTGAGGAATCTCGTGAATGTTCTCCCCCCTGTGATGTAAAAGGCTACAGGTGAAGGATGTTGGCTTCAGGGACAACTAAGCCTCAGCAAGGTGAGTGAGTCTATACTTTGTTCTGGGGGCCAAGATCTTTACCGTCTTCGATCAATTGCTATGAATAGACATATTGCTTCTCACGATCCCTCTCACGATCCCGGAGCGGCTGCTCTTATGACCTGTCTTACGAGGTGATGCGTGGGAGGCCTTAATTTGGGGGATGCAGATGTTGATGAGGGTGAAGTGATGTGATGACTTTAGCTGGAGCAAAACTACCCCAAGCTCTGTCTGAGACGGGCAACCCGATGGATCTGCAGCGGACGGGTGGCCCTTGTCTTGACTGTATGTAAAAGGGGGGATGGTTTTTATGCTGGGGATGAAGACGATCGATGCCTAACCCTGGAGACCCTAGTGACCCTAGTAGGGAGTGATCCGGTCAGCCCCGCACTGTGATTGGCTACCTACTACTCCGTACCTTAGCCCGGGGCACTCCACTCCGTCGTAAGCTCCGACTCCGGCTCCTCACCCTAATCGGCACCACCTCTACCTTCGGCATTTCCTCACCGAGCTCAACCAACCCTCCCGAAAAAAAATGACCAACTCTTCTCCCCCCTTCACCGTCGACGACATCCAATCCCTCACCGACTGCACCGTCCCCAGCCAAGCCTGGCTCTCCAACAACAGCGAAAAACTAAGCGAGCATCCACCCATCTCCGGCCTCGCCACCAGCATCATAGTCTTCAACCCCGCCGGCCGCGTCCTCGTCATCCAGCGCGCAAGCAACGACTCCATGCCCAACCTCTGGGAAGCCCCCGGCGGCGCGGTAGACGAAGAAGACGCCTCGATTCTGGAAGCGGCGGCGCGCGAGCTGCGTGAAGAGTCGGGCCTCGTCGTCTCTCGCTTCCGTCGGCTCGTTTCCACCTTTGACGTCTTTCACAACCGGAATCGCTCAAGGGCCTTTGTCCGTTTGGCTTTTCTGGTGGACGTCGAGTCTTGTGATTCTGTTCGGCTTGATCCGGATGAGCATCAGGCTTTTGCTTGGGCTACTGAGGATGACGTTCGGTGTCAGACGTTGGATGGCCTTCCCATGCCCATTACCGCTGACGCGATGCGCCATCTCCTTCTCGAGTCTTTTCGTTCACGGAGAGAACTGGAAGCGGGCTCGTGACTTTGGAAGTATTATTACTATGCTAAGTATCCTCAAACCTGTTTTCCCCCCTTTCTTTTCCGCCTAGCTACCCTCGTCTGTATGGCATCTCACATGAAAAAACAACATAAGAAACGAACGACGACATCCCTTAGTTCATCTTGGCGCCTGGGTTGTTGATGATGGCATCTGTGGTCAGCTTATTGGTCGACGTGCTTCTCTCATTGCCGTCCTTCGTGTCCTTGTTGTCGGCAGAAGCGCCATTCTTTCCCGATGCCTCAGTTCCCTTGGCGTCGGCCGAAGTGCCATTCTCTCCCACCGCCTCGGCGCCCTTGGCATCGGCAGAAGTGCCTTTCTCTCCCGTCGCCTCGGCGCCCTTGGTATCGGCGGACGCGCCACTGTCAGCCGTCGAAGCGGCCTGATCATCGGTGGCCGCCTTCTTCCCAGCACCATTCTTGCTCTGGTCATTTGCCGCGCCCTTGTCGATGCTTTTCTGGGCGAACTGGTTGACTCCCGGGAACAGCAGGTCGTCGGCAGATTCGCTGTTATCGTCAGACATCTTGTTCAGTTCGAGCCCGTCGACATCCTTGGATGAGCTCTTGGCCTGGGTCGACTTGCCGGCCGTGGAGTTTTCACCTTTGACTTGTTTCGCGAGCTGGCCCTCGGGTCTGTGCTGGCCGAAGACGAGTCTCGTGGTGCCGTGTTGCTGCTCAGAGCCCTGCGAGTTTTCCTTGTCGCTTGAGCCTTTCGCGCTCTCCTTTTCCGTCGCCGTATCGGAGCTCTCCTTTTTCGTAGAGGACTTGGGAGCCTGCTTTTCCTCTGTACCTTTGGACTCCTCCTTGTCGGCGGAAGTCTTGGAGCTCTCTTTCTCGGCCGAAGTCTTGGAGCCCTCTTTCTCGGCGGAAGTCTTGGAGCTCTCTTTCTCGGCCGAGGTCTTGGAGCTCTCTTTCTTCGCAGAGGACTTGGGACCCTGCTTTCCCGCCGACACTTTCTTGCTCTCTTTTCCCTTGGATGCCTTTGGGCTGGCGAAGCCTAGTAAACCTTTCAAGTTCATGTGCCAGACAGAAGAATCTGCACCCTGAGCCGCGGTCATGGCTCGCTTCGACGGACCGCCGGCGAAGCCCAGGTCTCTCTTCCGGGCCGCGTTCCCGCTATAAGCATGTGTCGGAGCGGCCAGAACGCCTCCGGAGAAGCAGACGGCAACGGCGGTCATGGCGAGAAACTTCATTTTGCAAGCAATTAAATTGGATCGACTCTGCTGTTGGGCTGGGAGCGAGAGTAGATCGATTGACAAGAGATTATCCGATGATGATGATGATGATGATGATTGATAGCCTACGCAGGGCAGCGGAGCTCGTCTGGTATTTATACACCGGAATAGTCACCAGCTCCACTGTCACGCATCTACGCGGTAGCAGCGGCGAAGAAAAGGATAACAAAAGCATGCTTTGAAGCGCAGAAATGGAGGCGTCGACGGCAGAGGAGGCCTAACAATCGACCACACTGAGGCTTCGTCCCTAAACATGCCGGATAGCGTTCCAGCATGAGCCCAACGTATTGCAGAAATGGCATCATTTCCCCTTCATCATGTTGATCTTTCTCAACTGTGTCAAGGCAGAGAAATACACACCAGCCTCGTCGAAGATGCAGGGCTGTTTGTTGACGGTGGCAACGCCGACGTTATTGTTGGTTGCCAAATTACCGTCGAGCCGGTTTCGCCGCCACATTCTTCTCTGGAGAACAAGGCTTACAAGAAGAGGTGTGCATAGTATGGATGGGCAACTATGACAAGATTATCCCACATGATTTCCAAGGCGCTCTACGGACGAGGGGGGAGACAAAGGAGGTTGCATTCATTGCAGGCTCGGTAATCTGGTGGCTCAGGGGGCTTGGTGGTGGTGATGAGGTCAGTGGCGGGCTGTTGTTGAACAAGGGTCTTTCCATTGCTTTCCATCACGTGGGGGTCCAGGGACTGGCGAGACGGGGGGTTTGGATGGAGGAAGCAGCCTTGTCATGGCAAGGGGGGGGGGGGGGGTTAGGCACTGACAAGATGGGGAAACCAGTCTCGCTACCTACGATCCCCTCTCTTGAAGAAGTAGCCTTCCCATTATGACGGGGCAGGGACTCATGAGATAGGGAGTTTAGATATAAGAAGCAGCCTTGTCGCGATAAGGAGGTTAGGGACTGACAAGATGGGGAAACCAGTCTCTCCTACGATTCCCCCCCTTTTCAAGGAGCAGCCTCCTCATGGTAAGGAGGGTTAAATGGACTGGCGAGATGAGAATTCGGTAACGGGCTGTTGATGGAGGAGGAGTCTTCTCATGATAAAGGGGAAGAGGGGTTTAAGAGACGGACGAGATGGGATGGGAGTTCTGTAGTAGGCTCTTGATGAAGAAGGAGTCTTCTCATGACCACTCTCTCACTCACCTTCTTTCTTACACACTTTCTTGGTATCAGTCTTTGCTCTCTCAGTCTTCGCTCTCAGTCTTTGCTACCAGTCAGTCATCAAGACCAGTCATCAAGACCAGTCCTTTGACATCGTCCTCTGTGCATCCTTTCTCTTTCATCCTTTTGCCTCTCTCTCGACGCCCGTCTTTGAGGCTCGAGTTTTTCTTCCTTTGCCCCCGCGCTGCAGCATCGCATCTCTCGCCCTCGTCCACGTCGAGTCATTTATGCGTCTCACTCTTCACGGCTGTCTTCTCTCTCGACGCCTGTCCTTTGTGTCTTGACGTTTGTCTTGTTTGATCGCTCTCGACGACCGTTCCTGTCTCTTGACGCTCATCAAACAATGGCTGGCATGTACCGCGGCCTGATTCTCGGCTACGGAACAAGAGAGGAAGCCGAACGAGGCGATCAATTCCGACGTCTCCGTCGCGGCAATGTCCTTTCGTCCAAGGCGATCAAGCAGAAGCGCAACACGGAAGCCGAGGCCTGGCGATGGCAGGTGGACGAGTACTTCAATGCGATAACCGGAGCCGATCCGTACCTGACGCAGGAGATGGAGGGACGGATGAGGATGTTGGGAGAACCGGAATCAGATGCCGAAACGACGTGCTCATGCCATCGTCATCACCATCACTGCCACCACCACGGGGATCATCACCATCCGCATCATCATCGGCGTCCTTTTTCCCGGTACGGTCCCCATCACCACTCGGTCAACTGTCTGCCGTCGACGGGCAGCAAGATCGACTGCAAACGAGTCGGTCTTCCGACAATGTGTCCCAAGGGGTTCAGGACAGTGGAGGCCTTGAAGAGGCAGCTAGCAGCTCGTCGGCCAAGCGGCGGCTCAGAAGAACGCCACTGCGACAAGTACCGCCACGACGGCCGCGACCACCACGGTCAATGCCATCACGGGGCGAGCAACCGGAGCGGGCTCTGCCACTCCGGGCCTCCGTCGAATGTCGGCTGTCGGGCCGGTCCGCCGCCTGAAGACGGGTGGGATGAGAAGTTGAGGCGGAAGATGAGGAGGGAGAAGAGGAGGGAGGAGGAGAAGAGGGGGAGGAGGGAGGAGAGGGAACGGAGGAGGGAGGAGAGGAGGAGGGAGAGGGAGGTCGAGAGGGAGGCGAGGGCCCGGGGCCTCCACCCCGTTCGACAAGAGACGGGGAAGTGGTCGGGCTGGCAGTATCGCTTCATGAACTGGTGAAGCTGAATACTGCCAGATTCGAAGCTGGTGACGCGGGTGGCTTCTCCGATTCCTACGTTTCTTTCGAGCAGTATTACAGCTGCAATTCTATTTGCATGCCTTGTTTTCGACGAAGTGGTTTCCCCCTTGTCGCTTGCCGCGATAGATCTACCTTGCCTACCACTACAGCGACGTGAGAAAGACGAAGAAGACAAGGATGGCCGATTTCAACGAAGAAGTGAAATTACTAGATGGTACAGAGCGCGGATGGGCGACAGTCTTTTTTCTTTCCTTTCTGGAAAGCACCCCCCTTTTTTATGCCTGTGTGTGTCTATGCCGAGCCTCTAATATTGGAGCTCATCCGCCGTCCCGAGTAGGGGGGGACAGTCATGGACGGCTGGTAAGGGTAGCGAAACCCGGGCAACCTCATATAGCGATGTTGAAGAAGAAGTAGGATGAAGTGAGATGAACGGTTTGCAAAAAAAAAAAAGGAAATGAAAAAAAAGACACGATGGGAAGGGGGATGAGATGGTAAAGGAGTTAAGATGCTTGTCGGCAGGGAAAATAAGGAAAGAAAAGAAGAATGGTAAAGACATCGAATGAAGAAGAAAGAAGAAGAAAAAAAGGTCGAAGAGGATGGGAAAAAAAGGGGAGGTTCAACCTTCAGTCGTGACAGCCCCATCGCTATCCCTAGGACGACGCTCGCGGCGACCGAGGACGCCATCAGATGCAGCTCGCGTCATGCGCGGCGTGCCAGGTCGTGACGAATTGCTCGAGCCCACGGCGGACAGGGTACCGCCGTCGTGATTTGCACCATGATAACGACCGCCACCACGCCTACCACCACCGCCGCCGCCAACGTGGTCACCGTGACGAGCCGAGCGGACGGTGTCGTCGCGCCACCAGTAGTAGAGGACGTCACGCTGCCATCGCCAGGTGTCTCGGATGCGGAGGGATCGGCTGGAGACGAATGTTGAGTGGAGGAGGGTGACGGCGAGGGCTGACTGGCGTAACTGTTGCAGCAGCCAGCGGCTGACGAGGTCGCCGCCAGCGGTGACAGCAGCGGCGCCTTGGTCGTCTCCTCGCATGAGGCTTTCGATGGCGTACTCCTTTGCCGTCAGCCGTTGCCTCTCCCTCTTTTCCGGATGGTGGTCCGGCAGACGGGTGGCGGCGCGAAAGGCCTGCAACGCCGTCAGAGGCTGGGGCGAACCGAGGACGTGGTCAGGCTGGGAGAGGAGCTCGGGGAAGCTGGCGTGGGCGAGAGACTGGGGACGGCGGGAGAGGATGGATGCCGTGTCGTCGAGTTCGATGTCTTGGAACTTGGCGGCGCGGGGGCCGAGGGCGTAGGCCATGCCTACCGACATGTGTTTGCGCATCACCTTCTTGGCTTCGCATCGGGCCTTGAGCTGGTCGACTTCGTGCTCGAGCGTCGACACTTGCGTCTTGAGTCGCGTCTCTTCGGCGGGGAACTCGGCTAGAAAGTCCCGGGCCTCGGCCGTGGCCTTCTTCCCCGTCGAGGTGCCGACTTCGGACTCGTGACGGTACTGCTCTTCGAGGTAAAGCAGCTCCTGATAGTCGTCCCTCGCGTTCTCGAGGTCGCCCATGGCCGACGTCAGGCGCGAGTAGAGCGGATGGACGTCCTCGACGTCCTTGTGGGCCGAGATGCCCGTCAGTTCGTACGGTAGCTGCGGCTGCTTGGAGGAAAAGGAAGGGGAGCGACCGGAGCCGGCATCGGAGCCGGAGGCGGCCGGGTAACCGGAGGCGGGTTTGCGGCTGTTGTGGCCGGCGCCGAGCAGGGTGAAGAACCGAGTCTCGAGACGATTCAGCTCTTTCTCCTCTTCGTCCATGGTCAGCTCCAGGGTCTCGTACTCGGACTCGAGGCAGCGATAGTCGTCGCGCAGGTCTTGCATGACGGCCATGCGGCTGTCCAGCGTCTGGGCCGAAGTCTGCAGCAGGCCGCGCTGGCTGACGAGCATCGGCCGGAGGATGCTCATGAGAGCGTTGTCGGCCTCGTCCTGTTGGCGACGGAGACATCGCAGCTCCTGGCGCTTCTTGGCCATGCAGCGCTTGACTTGGCCCAGCTTGTCACGGCGCTGCTTGAGCTGCTGCCACAGCATCTGAACCTGGGCTGACGAACCGCAGGAGACGTCCGAAGCATCTTCGACGTCATCTGAGGAGAAGGGGGAGGAGGAAGAGGAAGGGGAGGAGGGGGACGAGGAGGAAGGGTGGGAAGAGGATTCGGCGACCGGCAACAGCCTTCTTTTTCGCCGTCTTCTTCTCCTCCTGTTCTTCCTCCTCTCAGGGCTCCGCGATTGTTCGTACTTGTGAACCCAGGACGTGATGCGGGACGTGGCCAGAGTCCTGCTCCTCGGAGGCGGCGCCGACTGCGCCGGGAACTGAGGCGGGAAAAGCCGAGCGTTTCGGTAGGCGATGGGATCTTCTATCGACGAAGACGAGGAGCTCGACTCGGAGGAGCAGTTGGGACGAGAGAGTGACAAGGTGGTGGAAGAGGCCGAGACTGAATTGTTGGTCATGATCCGATGTTGTTGTTGATGATGATGATGATGATGATGAAGCAGGCCATTGCTGTAATTGTCTCTTCGCTTTTCTCCGCGATTCGGAGCCGGTGGGATTCGTAGTGGTAGCGGTAACGGTAGTGGTAGCGGGACCGGAGGAGGAGGAGGAGGAGGGGGCAGAGGGGGGGTGGCAGGAGGAGACGGAGACGACGGAGGGGGCGGCCCGTCCCGAGAACAGACTGGAGATGGAGATGATGACGAAGAGGCGGCAGCAGCCCTCATGACGGCTGCCAGAAGGTCTGCGCATCGAGCCGAGCGATGAGCTGGAGGTGAGCTGAAGAGAGAGATAAGAGATGGAGAGAGTGAGTGAGTGAGTGAGTGAGAGAGAGAGAGTGTGTGTGCGTGTGTGATGCTGGAAAAAAGGTACGATCCTTGCTTGTCCTCCCCCCCCCCAGATCACCGCTGCTGCTCGCTGTACCTAGGTAGACAGTCTAGGGTCGTACAACGCTGCCAGCCCTCTCTCTCTCTCTCACACACACACACACACACACACACACACACTATCTCTCTCTCTTGCGCTCTCTCTCTTTCTCTCTCTCTCTCTTTTCGTAGCGACCCAACGGCTGACCACCTGACCATAGGTACCTGTAGGTGGGTGGGTGCTTGACGTGGTGGACAGTGTAAGAGACACACCGTGTGTGTGACAGTATGTGTTCAGACTAATAAGACTTTTGTTTCTTTTATTTTTGTTTCTTTTCTTTTTCTACTAAGAACTTTGCTTGTTTTTTTTATGTGTGATTTTATCCGTATGTCGCTGTACGTTTCTGGTTATGATGATGACGATGATGATGATGGGGATGAGGAGGAGGAGGAGAAGGAGAAGGAAGAGGGGGGGGGGAAGAGGGGGAGGGGAGGAGTGGGAGGATGATGATGATGATGATGATGATGATGATACAGAGAACCTGCAATTTCCACCTCAAGTGTGAGTGAGTGTGAGTGCATGTGTGAGAGCGTGCGCGTGTACGGATACGTGGGTGGACGCCTGCGTGCCGGTTATACCTGGTAGTTAGGTATGTACGGACGTAGGCGGTTTCTGTAACGTCCGTAGTCCTCAACTCCCCTCCCCCTCCCCTGGACTTGACCGACATAATGCATCGAGATGCGACGGCTATATCCGCAGACACCTATGAAGGAGAAAGAGAATGAGAAAGAAGACGCATCGGCCCGCAAAACGCAACTCTCTCTCTCTCTCTCTCTTCCTCTCTCTCTCTCTCTCTCTCTTACACACCCACACACTCTCTTTCTCACCCTCTGACTCTGTGTCTCTCTCCCTGTCTCTAGATCAACCGCCCACTCACTCACTTATCCCCCCTCCCTCTCCCCCGGGCAGCCCAGCAGACAGCAGTACATGTACAGTACATGGGCAGCAGGGGTGGTGCAGCCCCGACGAATCAAGAGCCTATCGTCGGACGTGGCCGCACCTGAAGCGAACGCCTCCAAATGGGCCTCCAGCGACGTCAATAGGTCCGGCACGGCGGAGAGAGGCGGTTGTGCGACCCCGAAGAGTGAGCCGGCGCCTTTTTTTTTTCTACACCCATACGGGACCCAACAGAAGAGAGATTCTCGCCTACCTACCTAGGTATCTATCTATCTACCTAACCCAGTAGGAAGGGAGAAAGGGAAAGAATCTATCCGTACGGATACTAGACTATGGATTACCGCTGAGGCTATCCGCACTCCCATGTATGTAGGTATGTACGTGTGACGAGGGGGGGGTAAAATAGGTAGAGACGAGAAGAGGAGAGGGGGGGAGGGAGGATGGGCCAGCCACTCTCATTTTTTTACGGCCCTCTCTCATCGCGATGTACGGACGGACAGCCGACAGGCAGCCAGGCAGGCAGACAGGCAGACAGGCAGACAGAGTACTAGAGCCAATGTAGGGGATACGCTGCTGAAGAACCCCTCACGGCCCCCCTATTATATCGTTTATCGTATTTATTCAATATTCTTTTTAATCCCCCTTCCTGTGCTATCTCTTGTATCTCTTATTGTAGTTGTCTATTTTCCTTTCTTTTTTCCTTTTTTTCTTCTTACTCTTCTTCTTCTTCTTCTTCTTCTTCTTCCTCCTCCTCCTCTTCCTCTCTCTCTCCCTTCCCTTCTTCCTCTCTCTCTTTTGTTCTACCCTTTTCCCCCCTCCTCCTCCTTCCCCCCCTCTCTCCTTCTGGGCGCGGGTCTGCCCAGCGCAAGAATGCCACCATGCACAAGCACAAACACAAGTCAAAGACGGTGGCTCATACCTGGGGCCCTTGGTCAGAATGGGCGTGGGACGAGAGTCGCAATCGTTGGTATCGAGTTCGACAAGACATCAACGGTTCGTGCTTCCCTACCCGTTTCTTATTATTCCTTGACCCTTTTTTCCCCCTTTCTCTTCATCCTTGTTCTATTCGTTTTTTTTTCTTCTTTAAAAGAACATGTTTCGCCGTTATTGTTTTCTTTCCTTTTTTTCCCCCCCTTCACCACTTGCCTTGGTTTACCGTGGTTGTTGTTATCGTGGTTTCTTGAGTCATTGTTGTCTAATGTTGAAACCGAAACGATCATCAACATGTAGGAACCCTCGATTACGACTGGGATAATCGACAGACGCCGAGAGAAGTAGAGCAGCTCACGCAGGACTTTCGAAACCTCTCGCCCGGCTCGTCGTACGACGCTCACGGTATGGCAAGCCGGCCCAGACGATCCGTCGTCACGGCCGCTAACGCCTACCATGCTGCCGCAGCCGACGAGTCGTCCTCGTATACCGTGGCAAAGGACAAGTCCAAGTCGAACAAGGTCTCATCGTCGTCGTCTTCAAAGTCTAAGGGGAAGCATCGTTCTCACGATGACGTCGACGATTCCGCCCGTGCTGCCTACCGGGCCGTCCCGTCCGGGGCCGGCTCGGCATATCATGCTACTAGTAGTAGTAAGCCGTACGACGATGCCAAGTGTATGTTGCCGTTTTCTTTTTGGGATTCTTTTTTTTTTGTCTGTTAGCTTACAAACTCTCCTTCCACCCTTCCTTTTGCTAGACACCGGTTATGAAAAGTCGTCGTCGGCATATTATACCCAGTCCTCCTCCGCTGGTGAGGCTCCCAACTTGGTCGCCAACATCCTTTCCACCCCTGACGACGCGACTCTAGCAAAATCTCTAGACCCTAGAGCCACGACGCAGTCTTATTCTGGCGGCAGTTCGAGTCGCAATGGTATCTCCCTTTTTCCAAAATGTCGAAAACCAGTTCCATTGGACGAAACAGCCTCCATTTCTTGTTTGTCTCCTCTCGACTGACACTTGACGCAGCTACGAGTCAGAGTCGAGATCCTACCGATGAAGAACTGCAGGCGGCGGTTAGCCGATCATTGTACTACGGCGATCGCTCCGCCGCTCCGGGCCCGTCCTCGGCAGCCTACGGTGCGTTTACAATGGAGGAAGAATGATGGGGGAACCGGATCAAGGAGCAGACCAAGATTGACATTGCGAAACATACAGGGCCTTATTACGACGACGACGACGATGGCCCTCCCACACCCAGGGCGCGCGTGACGGCCGAAGAGGAAATGCTAGATGAGCTGGACCCTCGTGCGTCGAAAGACGGCTCCCCCGTTCCGATTCCACGTCCAAGGAGCTAATCATCTTCTCCTCACGATTCGCCTCTCTTCCTCCCCTCCCACCACCAAAGGCTATAGGGTCGAGCACTCTCAAAAGTTCAACCCGGGCGAGGTGGGTTCCTTGGGGGCGAGAAGAAGAAACGGGGGAGGTGGAACAAACGGCGCGCTCGCCGCCCGGGGGCTGATTGGCCGGAGCGGATAGATCTTCAAGGTTCACTGGTCCGAGCCGCAAGGGTCCGGCAACGAGCACGCGCCGAGCGTATCCGGTCGACAGGAGATACAGAACCGATTCGGGACCAAGTTCTTTGTCGGCTTCCGACGCTTCATCGTCATCGCCAACGATCTTGGTCACAGCACATGCGTGTAAGTGTGAGAAACGAATCTCATCATACATGACTTGTTTTTTTTTTCTTTTTGCCCTTGATGATCATCTGCTAAATTAAAGATTTTCCGCCTATACTCGCTCTTCTTTTCTCCTCAAACACAATAATGCAGACCTATCCTCACCTACGGCGGCAAAGGCTGCAAAAAGCGCGGCGTCAAACCGGCCAAGCACGGCATCATACACGAACGCGGTCACAGGCCTCGCCTGCTGGAAGGCGAGCCTAACCTTGGCTTCTCCCCCATCCGGGTGGACATGACGGAAGAAGGGGAGAAGCTGTCCAAGGAGTCGCGCGTCAACTACTCCAAGCTCGTGACGGTCGAGCACAACGTAAAGGTGTTTTTCATCGGCTCCGTCGTTGCCAACGATTGGGATCTCGTTCAGGAAGCCGTCAACAGGTGCTGGAGCGAGAAGAATCATCATAAGAAGAAGACCAGGTGAAAGGGGGAGGGGAAACGGTGTCTTTCTTCCGTCTTCTTCTCCTTCTCCCTCGTTGCTACTGCTGCTGTCCGTCTAGGTACCTGATTTTAGGAACGATGATGGCTGGACGATGGGCTTCTCGCGATGGCCTCGATTGAGAAGGGCGAAACCCAAGGAAAAACACCTTTCTCTTTTTTTTTTCTCATACGTTTACAGTCCGAAGCAAGAGTCGAAGTCGGTTTTATATCGGCTTCTGGCTTCTTGCAATCGGCATCGAAGAGAGAGGGGGCGGACAAGAAAAGGGGGGTGAGGAAGGAGAAAGAGTCAAGAAATTGGATATGGAATATCGGACGTTTTTCTCTGCTTTACATGATGAACAGATCGGGGATGTGGAATGGGATCTAATGGGAGACAGTGTGAAGGACGAAGGATAGGCAGATTGATTGATGAGGCTCTTCTTGTTGGAATTATTTACACTCATGTTTTTGGCTTCTTCCTAGGACCTAGGTACATACTCTCTCTACTCTCGAGTAACAAGGTTGTTAACCCTCCTTTCGTAATGGATACTTTTCATGTCTCGGTCAGGCAAAGTGAGCGGGGGAGACGGAGAGGGTGAGCCGAGGCATCTTATTCCCCCTGCCCTGCATGCTACTAATTAACCTCGGGAACAAAGGGGTAACGCCTCTCTCTCTTCCAACCCTATCCGGACCTACCGACTCACTGTAAACCCACACTCATTAACATCTCCATTCAAAAAGTCAAAGGACATCCAACTCGAAGAAATACACACCAAAAAAAAAAAAAGAAATGGCCTCAGCAAAGGAAGAAGCTCACCTTCGCGATTTCCCCTCTCTCTTCTCCCTCCGTGGCAAAACCGCCGTCGTCACCGGCGGCTCACGCGGGCTGGGCCTTCACGCAGCATCTGCGTAAGTGGCGTCCTCGATCCTCCTCCTCCTCTTCCTCTCCTCTGCCATCACGCCCCCCTTCCATCTCTACCTTGACGAATGAAGCCACATATCACATTCCTACATAGGTAGTACCTGATAGAAACAAAAAACAAACGACACTGACATGTTCCATTCTGAACACCTTCTAAAACATCCCCCCCCCCTAAAAAGACTGCTGCAAGCCGGAGCCGAACGCGTCTTCATCTCCTCCCGCAAGGCCAACGCCTGCGACGTCGCCTGCCAGGCCCTAAACGCCCTCCCCAACCTCCGAGGCCGAGCCGAGGCCATACCCGCCGACCTGTCGACCGCAGCCGGCGTGAAGAAGCTCGTCCAAGAGGTGTCGAAAAGGACGGGCGGCAAGGTAGATATCCTCATGGCCAACGCCGGCGCTTCGTGGGGCGCTCCCTTGGAGAGTCACCCGGACGAGGCCGTGGCCAAGGTTCTCGACCTTAATGTCCGCAGCGTCTTCAATGCCGTTCGCGACTTTGCGCCTTTGCTTGAGGCTGCTGCCGCCGCGGGGTCGGGCGAAGAACCGAGTCGCGTCATCATCACCGCTAGCGTCGCCGGCCTGGCTGTCGGTTCGCTCGGTGAGAATGGAAACTATGGCTACTCCGCTAGCAAGGCCGCCGTCATTCATCTCGGTCGCAATCTGGCTGTCGAGCTTGGCCCGCGCAGAATCACCGTCAATTCCATCTGTCCCGGCTTCTTCCCTACTAAAATGTCAAACGGCTTGCTTGAGCTGTCGGGCGGTGCCGATCGACACGCTCGTGAGAATCCCATGCGCCGCCTCGGCAGGCCCGAGGACATCGCCGGCGCCGTCGTCTATCTTGCCAGCAGGGCCGGCTCGCATGTCAACGGCGAGGCCATTGCCATCGACGGCGGCGGCGTCTGGTCGCGAGGAGAGATGCTGCGGGGGGGAGAGACGTCCAAGCTATAGTGTAAGCTATAGTGTAATGCCATCGATTGCTTACAAGGCTGTCTGTTTTATGATGCTCTTCTATAACGCGTCCCCTCCCGCTTCGCCGTCCCCCGTGTCCTCGCCACGGCCCTCCTCCGGCTTCCGCGCCACCCACACGCTCGCCCGGTACATCGTCTGCAGCATGCTCTCCCGGTCCAGCAGGTACGGCGCCTCGACGCCCGTCTCGTGCCGCTCGACGGAAAAGCCGAGCTGCCGCAGCAGCGCCATGACCTCGTCGTCGGCGAGTTCGAAGCTGCCCGGGTCGGCGATGCCCGACGAGCCGTGCTGGCCGCCGTCGTCGTCGTCCTGGTGGCCGGGAGCCTGGTTCTCGAAATGCCACAGCAGCGGGCCGACATTGATGAGCACGCCGCCCGGCCGCAGACAGTGGCGCATTACTTCGAGGTAACGTATCAGGTTGGGCGCCGTGTCGAGGAAGAAGACGCTGGCCACGGCGTCGTACGAGGCCTCGTGCGCCGCGTCGCCGTACAGGCACAGGAAATCGGCCGCGCACATGAACATGGCGCCGGCCCCGGGGCTGCTGGCCAGCACCGTGGCCGGATGCATGTCCGGCACTTGGTATCCGCGCAGGTGGTTCTTCCGCGACACGTGGTTGGAAAAGGTGTGTACCCAAGGATAAATGGTGTGCTTGCCGGCGGCGGAACACTCGTTAAGTATGTACGACGAGGCGAGCAGCTGGTGATAGGAGATCTCGTTGCCCTCGGCCACGAAGCCCTTGCAGCACAGGTCAAACACCAGCCTGCCCAGGCCGGCGCCGGGTACCAGCACCTTGGGCTGGCTTCTCAGCCTCGCCCGCTCCGCCTCCAGCACCCTCAACACCGGCCCGTAGCATGCCTCCCTCTCGGCCGCCCCCTCGGCCGCCCAGTCACGATAAAACTGCCGTATCGTGCTTCTAGCCTTGTCAATGTCCGCGTGCTTGGCGACGCCGACCCATTCCTGCGGCATCGTCGGCTCGGTCCCGTCGGGCATGGGTGCCAGCGAGCCAAAGGCACGGAGGCCGGATCGAACGATGGCGCGGGCGAGCTCCGCGTTAGAGTCGATGGCCTCGTCCGCCCTGTCGAGCGTGTTGAGGAAGTCGAATGGCGGCTTGGCAAGGAGCTTCCAATGGGCTTGGGGTAAGGCGTAAAACGATCGCCGCCGAAGGTGAGTAACGTTAAAATGGGTGACCTTGGCATATTGGCTTCGCGTTTCCGTCAGCCGAAACGACCAGTCTCCGAGGAGTTCGTCTCTGGAAAGAGGCGTCGACACTCACGAGAAGGAATCCATGGCACAGAAGATGACTCTGATCTCCTCAGGGTCTTGCGTGCCGTCCTTGACATCTCCCCAAGCCGTCTCTTCACGGCGATGGCTCGTGGCCATGTTCCTCCGCCGCGAAGACCAGTGTTTCTTTCATCCGTTCTCGGCTCAAAGACCGATCTCGGGGCTCCTCGGTGGCGGACGGCAAGATTTCGGCGTCGTTTCCAATCAATGCGCGGGGCAGAGGCTCGGTCGGGTTGGAGGGTATGTACATGGGTAGGTGGGTTTGTCATGTGACCTGAGGATCCGCCCGTCTCGGCCTTGACAAGGCTCTCTACGAATACTCCAGTCCCTATCGAATGGACTGCGCGCCGACTCCTAGCCCAACGGGTTTATGTATGGGTTCCATTCCTCTATGGTCGTATCAAAGACTGGAAAACAACGAACGCAGAGATGGCCGAGGAACAGAAGCATCTTACGCAGCTGTCTATAGCAGTACCGCAATTTCCAGACACGCGCATCTACATACGGATATCAAAACTCGCCAGGGCCGTGCTCGTCTCTCTCACGACGGCGTCTCAAGAAGAGACCGGTGCGGCCAAGGCCATGGGCTCCTTCATCTACGCACTTCCCGATGTCGGTGCGGCCATTGGGACAGAGAGGCGAGCGGGATGACTGACAATGTCGTCACAGCGTCTCCATGACCGTGAAACACTCTCAACCGTATTCTTCTCCCATGAGCCGACGCTAGACCTGACAACACGCTTCGCAAAGCTCATAGCCCGTCGCGCGCAGCTGCCAACGTATGTGACGAATTCGATGGATTTGTCCACCGCCAGCACAGTGGACGAGGAGATGAGTGTGTTTAGGAGCTTGGCCGAGGTCGTGCTGGAAAGGCTCTAGGTAGAATGGATGTCGTTAATAACGGGGCTAGAAGGAGAGAGGAGGAAACAGGGGAAAGAAAAGAACAGAGACGAAAAAAAAAAACACGCACACGCACACACTCACACGCACATCCACACACACACAGCCACAGGGTCCCGAGCCAAGCCGCGCTGCGCCCCCGGGTTATCGTTATCGCACCCCGCTGCCCCCCCCCCGACTGTCCCTTGACTGACGGTGAGACTTTCTTTTCGCCTGCGCTCCCCGCCAATCCCCCGCGAGGCGCACAGGTTTGGCTTGCTCGACTCACTCCCGCTCCTCCTCTCCCCCCCCCCTCCTAAGAGCCAGCCGTCTCGTCTTCTTCCCCCCTCCTTTCCCCCCATCACTCGAAATATCCCGGCCCAGTCTGGCTTTTCTCTTCCCCCGCCGTCCCCGAAGCGAAGACGCCGACTGCTGACGACACGTATACGGTACGCTGCATCCGCCGTCAAGCACGCCGCGGCTGACATCCAACATATACGCACACATACACACACACATGCCATAGACACTCGTTTCAACTGCTTCAGCTATGGCATGGCAGCCCGCTCCGGAGTCACTGCGACAGCTTGCCACCTATCTCAAGGACTCCCTCAGCGGCTTCAACAAAGATGCCCAGAAGCAGGCCGAGCTGGTTAGAAGTTCCCGATCCTCTTTAGCCTCGCGCCGCTAACGGCGTTCCCGCAGATGCTAGAGCAAGCCAAATCTTCCCCAGATATCAACAACTACCTCGCCTACATCTTCTCGAGCGCGAATCCTCCGGATGGCCTGCAGTGTGACGAGCAAGACTATCATGTCGTCCGCTCAGCCGCCGCCATCATGCTCAAAAACATCGTCAAGTCGCAGTGCAAGTCGATACCCGAAGCGAGCCTGCAGCTCGTCAAGATGGCAGTTCCTCTCGGCCTGCAGGACAAAAACGTCCAGATCCGCAACTTCGCCGGCAACATCGCGACCGAGGTCATCAAGAGAGGAGGCTTGCTTGCCTGGCCCGATCTGCTCCCCAAGCTTCTCGACATGATTGGTAATGCGAGCGGTCAGGTCTCCCCCGAGGCTCAGGAGGGCGCCATGTCGGCCCTGGCCAAGATTTGCGAAGATAACACGAAGATGTTGACGAGGGAGGTCAACGGCCAGCGCCCGCTCAATTTTGTCCTTCCTCACCTCATCGCGGCCACCAAGAGCCCGCTACCCAAGGTCCGCGTCGGCGCCCTGACCGCCATCAACGTCTTCACCCCGCGCGAGTCGCAAGCCATGCTCAATTCCATCGACGACCTGCTACAACATCTCTTTATCCTCGCCGGCGACGACAACTGCGACGTCCGTCGCCAGGTATGCCGGGCCTTTGTCTACCTCGTCGAGACTCGGCCCGACAAGCTGCAGCCGCACATCGGCGGTCTCGTCGACTACGTCATTTCGCAGCAAAAGTGCGACGACGAAGACTTGGCCTGCGAGGCGGCCGAATTCTGGCTGGCCGTCGGTGAGCATGGGGACCTCTGGCGCGCCCTGCAACCCTTTCTCACCAAGATCATCCCCGTCCTGCTCGAGTGTATGGTCTACGGTGCCGAGGACATTGCCCTGTTGGGCGGCCTGTCGGACGACGAAGATGAGCAAGACCGAGAAGAGGACATCAAGCCTGCCTTTGCCAAGAAGAATCTGACGAGGACGACCAAGAATGAAGAATCGGAACCCAAGAACGGCGATGCCTACGAGAAGCTCAACGATATGGACGAGGGCCTCGAAGACGGCGAAGTCTCCGACGACGGCTTCGAAGACGGCGACGACACGAACCCCGACGAGCGGTGGACCGTCCGCAAGTGCTCCGCCGCCGCTCTGGACGTCTTTGCACGCGACTTTCGCGGCGCCGTCTTCGAGGCCATATTCCCCTACCTGTCGCAGAACCTCAAGCACGTAGAGTGGCCGTACCGGGAGGCCGCCGTGCTCGCCTTGGGCGCCGTGGCCGAAGGCTGCATGGAGGTCGTCGTGCCTCACCTGCCCGAGCTCATACCGTACCTGATATCGCTCCTCGAAGACCCGGAACCGGTGGTGCGGCAAATCACTTGCTGGACCCTGGGTCGCTACTCGCCTTGGGCTGCGGAGCTGGAGGACCCGGCCCAAAAGGAGCGGTTTTTCGTGCCTCTGATGGACGGTATCCTGCGCAAGATGCTCGACAAGAACAAGAAGGTGCAGGAGGCGGGCGCGTCGGCGTTTGCCAACATCGAGGAAAAGGCGGGCAAGCGGCTCGAGCCGTATTGCGGCCCCATCATCCAGCAGTTCGTGCGATGCTTCGCCAAGTACAAGGACCGCAACATGTTCATCCTCTACGACTGCGTGCAGACGCTGGCGGAGCGCATCGGCCCGCTGCTGGCGACGCCCGAGCTCGCGAACCAGCTGATGCCGGCCCTGACGGAGCGGTACAACACCGTGTCGGACGAGTCGCGCGAGGTCTTCCCCTTGCTCGAGTGCCTCTCGTACGTGGCCTTGGCCCTGAGCCACGCCTTCAGCCCTTACGCCCCCCCGATCTTCGTGAGGTGCGTCAACATCATCCACACGAACCTCGAGCTCAGCCTGGCGGCGGCCGTCAACCCGGCACTGGACCAGCCCAACAAGGACTTTCTCATCACGAGCCTGGACCTCATCAGCGCCATCGTGCAGGCGCTCGAGGGCGACAAGGCGGTCGAGCTGGTGGAGAGCGCGCCGCATCCCTTCTTCGAGCTTCTCAGCTTCTGCATGGAGGACCCGGCGGACGAGGTCCGGCAGTCGGCGTACGCGCTGCTGGGCGACTGTGCCAAGTACCTGTACCCGCGCCTGCAAGCGCACCTGCCGACGATGCTGCCGATTCTACTGAAGCAGCTGGACATGGACAGCGTCTTGGACGAGGAGATTGACAGCGGCTTCGGCGTCGTCAACAACGCGTGCTGGTCGTCGGGCGAGATTGCGACGCAGCACGGCGAGGGCATGGCGCCGTGGGTGCCTGAGCTCCTCCAACGACTGGTGGAGATTATGTGCAACCCGCGGGTGCCCAAGGGCCTCAGCGAGAACGCGGCGATTGCGCTGGGACGTCTGGGCCTGCATTCGGCCGAGCTGCTGGCCCCGAGCCTGCCGAGGTTTGCCGAGGAGTTCCTCAACGCCATGGAGGAGGTCGATCCGTCCGAGGAGAAGGCGACGGCGTTTAAGGGATTTTCCATGGTGGTGGGGGCGAACCCTCAGGCGATGGAGAAGGTGTTGATGAGTTACTTTGCGGCGATTGCCCGGTATCAGGATCTGAATCTGCGGAATCCGATCAAGCAGGATCTTCACGAAGTCTTTCAAAATGTGTGTCGCGTGTTTGGCCCCTTTTTTTCTTCCCCCTTGTTGCATTTCTTTGTCTCTTCCTTTTCCATACTTTTGTGTCGGCAACTAACGGCTCTTTTTTTTTCCTGCCTCAGGTGCTCAACGTCTACAAGCGGATGATTCCTCAGTTCAACGAGTTTGTCAGCCAAATGCAGACAAAGGATCAACAGAGCCTCAAAAGCAACTACGCCCTCTGAGGACAGGCCGATGTTTATTCCGACTTCACACATGTCCACCCCCCAAAGTGGCTGCTGGGGTTTATCAGGGAAACCCCCCCTTGGTACATTTCGGGGATATCTTTTTGCAACAACAGCTTCTAGGTAGGAAGGCGTGGGATAGACTGCGGTTTTTCTTTGGTCACGAGGCGCGCGGGACTCGACTCTGCTGCAGGAGTGGCCGCCAAGGTGGTATATGAATGACGAGACGCGCGCGCGTGCGTGCGGGCGATAATTAGTTTACTGGTGGAGAGACAAGGTATGTATGGGATGGACTATGTGGTCCAGCGGGAGTATACCAGGGTTGATGGGGGGGGCATATGTGTATGTGTGTGGTTGGATGGGTGGAGGAATGAAAGCTGTGTGCGTGTGTGCGTCTGTCTGTATGGGAGTTGCTATATGTAGGTAGATAGATAGGTAGGTAGGTAGATAGGTAGGTAGGTGTTGATGGAGGCAAGCGGAGAGCGGCAGACAGAAAAAGGGGAATATGACGTCTTGCCCCAAGTTTCCATGGAAGAGGTGCATATGGACGTGGCTGGCCTTGTTGCACCACGTCTTCCTCGGTCACAGGATCGTTCTGCTTTGCTTGTGAACTGTTTCTAGTATCTGGAAGGATTTGAGCACAGCTTTGTCTGCCTCGGCTATGGCTTTATCCTCGTTACGATGGAAAGTGACGGATGGATGGATGACTTGGAAGGGGCTGTGTTCCTTTCTCTCTCTCTCTCCCTTTTTTTTTCCTGCTACGACCGAGTCCACTTTGGAAGGATTGGTTCCCCGATGTACGTCTGTATGTATGTTTGGACGGGGGATGGACGTCGGCTTGTATCGTCGGGGTTTGGTGAGAGGGTTGGTTGGGGTGTGTGTTTTTTTTTTTTTTCATTTTCCCCCACTGCTTGGCTCGTCATTACGGCCCCCCCCTTGTTTGGTTTTCGCACTTGGCGGGACGATTAATCGGTCTATATATGTATGTGCTGCATATCTGCCATAGACTCGAGTATCATGGACTTTGTAATATCCACCGCTACTACGCTTGGCAAAACCAAGTATGTACAAGTGAAATTGATTGAAAGACGGGCTGGTTGGAAAAAAAAAATGAAGAGAGAAAAAAAAAAATCGGTCATGGTGTGATTTTATCTCTGGTTTTTTTTTTTAAGCGCGTGGAATGCGGTCGGGGCTTTGGGTGATGGTGGTAGGTTAATGGCCGGGGATAATGTTGGCCGACGACGTTGTGTTTTGTGATGAACATCGTCGATTTAGGGGGGAAGGTTGTTTCATTGCTGGTGGGGTTATTTATTTTGATTCAAGAGTTTGATTTGTCTTTGTTAGGCAACTCTCTGCTTGTTTGTTCATCTGCCGAAGTTGATGAAACGATGAGAGAGGAGGAGAGAGGGTGCTTTATGTTTCCCGATGTGGTTTACTCTCTCATCGGATGTGAGGATTATAGCTTTTGTTTGGTTCCCCTTGACGCATTAAAGGTTGAAATTTTTATCAAAGCAGGGACATTTTAGGGGCATGTCTTTTTTTTTTTTTTTTCTTTCTTCTTCTTCAAGACTAATGCGGTTTTAGACATGGCAGGGCTTTCCATTCAAGACTGGAGGAGTGAGTTTCCCCTTTGTTCTTCTGGATACAATCATCTTGTAAAGTGGCTTTTTGCGTTCCATCTGTTGAACAGCATCAGAGTTAAAGCCGAGTAGAAAAAGGGGGGGGGTGTGAAGTGAAGGGAAAAAAAAAAAAAGCCTGGCCGTCGCTCCTATTCCTTTACCCTTTTCAAGTGGGAATAGCTTTCTCTAACTCAACTCTCTCTTTTTTTTTTATTTCATCAACCAGCCGAATTCTTAAAGAAGAAGAACCGTCGGGACGAAAGTTGTTGGCATTGCGCGGGTAAAAATAAATAGGGAGTGGGAAGTGAACTGTTGAGAGTGAGTTTTTGTTAGAGAGGGGGGGGGGGGGGGGGGGGGGGGGGGGGGGGGGAGGGAAGAAGGGGGAAAAGGGGGGGGAAGCAGCGCGGCGGTTAAAAAGGACAAGAAGAAGGAAATAAAAAGAACAACGTGGATCATCAACCAAGGCCATTGTTATGTGTGTTTTTCTTTTCTTCTCTAGACTAGACTAACCCCTGACGATCTCGGCTCTAGAGGCCCGTTCCGTTGGCGCCGGTCGTTGAGAAGCGCAATGGGGGGGGGTAAAGGAAGTAAAGTCAGTAGGAAGAAGGGGGGAGTTTTTTGATTAAAAAAAATGCCTTCGGGAGAAAGAAGAGCGAGAGAAATAAAAATCAATGGAAGAAGAGGAGGGGGAATAGAGAAGGGAAAAAAAAAAAACTCTGAATGACCTGATTGATAGACGTGGAGTGGCTGTCAGTTGTGAAACTGGTCACTTACGTACCCTTCCTCTTTTTTTGGGGGGACGATGGAATTGGGTTGGGTAGGATTATGAAGATGGTATCTGGATTGGAGATTGGTTCTTGATTGTTAGTTGGATTGTATAGGGGAGGTTTTATTCTTTTGCGTTGGTGTTGTGACTGTGGTTGATCTAGTTGAAGCCCTTGCCATGAATGAACAAGACAGATAATCGACGATGAAGGGAGAGATGATCCCAAACCCTCTTTTCTCTTTTCCTTCTTTTCCTTCTTCTTCTCCTTCTTCTTCTTTCTACCCATCTGTGTACATCTGTACGTGAGTATTCGGGGCTCTTCCTCCGGAACGGTTCCCCATCCCCATTCCCATCCGGAGAGGGGTAGGGTAGCCTCCTCGGCATCCTGGGTGCGAGCCCTGAGAAAGGAAAAAGGGGGTGGGGGAGAAGAAAAAAAAAACCGTTTTTATGCCGAGCTCAGCTTAGCCTCGGGAGTTGATGCCAAGGGGGGAGACACATGACGAAGGGGGAAGGGGGGGACAAGGTTGCTTTTCTGACGAGGTAGAGAGAGGAGGATGTTCTGTTTGTTGTTCGAAAACCTGCTTTTCTCTCTAGCTGCTTCCCTTTCTTTTCTTTTTCCTATGTATGTATGTATGTGATTCGTTTTCCCTCTTCGTTATACCGGCGTATGTAAAAGCGTCAAGGAAGAGAGATCAAAAGGCTGCCCCCCCCCCTCTTTTTTTTCCTTTCTCTCCTCGGCTCCGGAACAGCCAAGTGCCGGGTGCAAGGGAGGGAGAAGGGGCTTAAGACAGGCATGCTTCTGGATACACACGTGTTTTTTCTCTGCGTTGAAGGGCTATATATAGAGTAGAGTGGAAGAGACTACCTATTTCATGCAGCGGCTGTTCGGCACCATGGTTGGACCGATTTGCTGCTTTATGGGGTTGCATGCTTCTTTTGTCCCATCCTCTTTTTGTCTCACTCGCTCTCTCTCTCTCTCTCTCTCTCTCTCTGTGTGTGTGTGTGTTTGGTTGTCTTTCACGTCATGATGACTCTATATATGAGGCACTTCTCTCCTCTTTTTCTCTCTCTCTCTCTCTGGACATTTCCGCATATAGACTAGCTGACTACCTAGGTATCCATGATTCTGACGCGCAGTAGGTAGGTAGGTGGTAAGTCTTGTGAGATGAGACTCCTATGCATGTGTGTAAAGGGAAAAAAAACGGGTGTTTCCCTTTTTTTTTCATCCTTTTGCGGAGAGAGAGAGAGAGAGAAACTCAACTTGCTGCTGCTGCTTCTTCTTCTCATTTCTTTTCTTTTTTTTTGCTTATTTTCTCCTCTGATCAGGTCAAGGATAGAAGACATACATACATACATAGGTTGCAGCGGAACCAGGGTGACCTATAGTATGCCCGTCTACTCGGCGCAATGCCGGCCGATAAAAGTTGACCGTGCCAGTGCGGAACGTAGCACGGCGCAACGCGACTCGGAGACCAGGGGGGAGGGTGTGTAGTTATATGTATGTATGTATGTATGTATGTATGTGTGAGTGTGTGAGTGTGGTGTGGCGATAGGGGGGAAGGGTTGAGAAAGAAAAAGGGGGGGGGAGGAAGGATGAGTGTTTTTCTTTCCCCTTCTAGCCGCGCTTCGTCTTTGTGTTTATTTTCTTATAATCGTGATCGATTATTTCTTCTACGGCGATCTGATAAATAGACACACACACATTGACAGAGGGATGGAAAGACTGACGATGGGATGATATGTATGTGTGTATGTATGTATGTAGAGGAGGCGCATGCATGCGTGTATGTGTGCAGAATTATTACACACATACCTACATAACCTTCTTCCGTACGGATACTTGTGTCAAGGAGATCGCGATTCAGCCACGTCCCGCCGTAGGTAGGTAGCATGGTTAGAGGTAGGCAGGCAGACGCAACTCACCGTCACTCACCCTCACTCTCTAGGTACTCACACTCTCTGCATCCAAGTGGAGTTTCTTTTATCCCCCCTTCCCCTGCTCTTCTCTCTGACGGTACCGACAGATGTCGTGCACTGGCTGTCCTGGGAAGTGGACGGGACCTTCACCGCTTTGCTGCGTGGCTTCACGCGCGGTGTGGTGTGTGTGTGTGTCTCTCTCTCTCTCTCTCTCTATCCTCTCTTCCCAGCCAAACCCTGGTCTTTTTTTTTCCTTTCTTTTTCTTCTTCTTTTCTTCCCTTTGTGGGATCAGTGCGGATACCATCTCCGGGGCTTTCGGTAAGGCTTCAGCCGAGAGGAAGAGAGGACGAGACATGCAGAGTGGGGAAAAGAAACAGGGATTGGGATTGAGATGCTTCGAGGGTGAAGACATAGTAACTAGCAATAAAATGATAGATGACGATATGACGATAATCTATGGAGAGAAGAAGAAGAAGAAGAAGAAGAAGAAAACACATACATACCTACATACATACATACATACATCATCGGTCACACTCAACGGCCCATTGCCTATTACGAGCGAGACATGGGCAAGTCATTCGGTTCGTTCGTCAAACCATCTTCCGGCTTCGGCAGATGAAAGAAAAAAGGCCATGTTATGTATGTATGCACAAGGTGTAGAGCATGGGTGCATGTATGAAGATATGTATGGAGGCATGTTAACGTATGTATGTCATGCGGGAGCCGATGGGCAAATCAACAGTCAATCCACCTTTATGCCGTTTCCCTTTTTGATTTCCCTTCCTGCTTTTTCTATCCTTGACAAGTTGATGGCATGGAAGACGTGGACGAGGTGGAACAACTAGAGCCCGGATAACTGAACTGAACTGACTCGTCTGAGTTGTGTGTAAAACTGCTGCGAGCCGCCAAGACGCAATTTTGTTTTTCTTTCCTTTCACCCCCTCCCTCCCTTATTCTCTTGTCCTTTTTCTCTTCCTTCTTTCTTTCTCTTGCTCTCCAGGTGGGAAAGACAAAACTGGTGCGACTCGAGTAAGATGAGAGAATTTGCCCGACGCGTGTTTTTTCTTTTCCCCTTTCCTTGGAATTCTCCCTCCCATCTCTCTCTCTCTCCTTCTATCGGTTTCGTTACATATCATTTCTTCTGCTTTTTCTTTGTGCTTTACTTCACGATAGAGTCCGTAATGGGAATAGTTAAAAAAAATCACATACACGTGAACCCCCCCCCCCCCCCCTGTCGTTCATCAACTTAAAACCAATCATCTAGAACCGGACTTGGCCGAGCTTAAGGGAAACTTTACTTACATGGAAAGCAAAGGAGGATTTTTCTTTACCACCGACTATTCTCCCCTCTTGTGGCTTGGGGGAAACGACTCTTCTTGGCTTTTGGAAAGGGTAAGAAGAGAAGAAAAAATTTTTTTTTCCCCTTCTTTTCTTTTCCCCATAGCTGAGCCCCTTCAGCCAAGCCCCTTCAAGCGGGTCGAAAGCGGAAGACACAAAGCAACAACTTAAAAATTCCTTATTGTCATTATTTTCTGGCTCTCTCTTCTGGGTCCGCCCCGGTGTCAGCGGCCCGACCGCTTCTCGATGGACCATGATCCCCTGTCTTGGCCCCAATGTTACCGTGGGTTTTTGTTCCTTGGAGCTTATATTAGACTTTGGAAGAAGGAAAAGAAGCAAGAAGAGGGAGTTGTACATATAGGATGCATGTACGTGTGCGTATACTTGTTAGAGAGAGGAAGAGAGACGGAGAGAGAGAGCTATGTAGCCGTGTACGGATACAAGTCGTCGACGTGCGTCCAATTAAGCTTCGACATATTAAACACGTCTCCTATATGATCGATGGAGAGGGCTCCACGCGTAGGCGGAGGCAGGGAAGCTTATGTGTGTGCGTGTGTGTGTGTGTGTGTCTAGTCACCTGACGGCATCAGCCCATGCATCCATGTCTTACATGCTCTGATACAGGGACAGACCCTGCGGAACCGGCAGGCATGGAGAGATACAATGTGCGTGAGTGTAAACCGACCCACAGGCAGGAAAAGAAGCAGTACAAGAGAAAAAAACGCTGCCAAATGACGTGGACGGGTCTCCCGATCAGATATGGGCCGGGTGGGGGAGGGTGTAGCAGTAGCATCCTTGTTGTTTTGTTTTCGGAAGAGCTGCGATAGGGCAGACAAGTTTTTTGTGCAACCGAGAGGAGGAATCGAGCGGATGAGCCACGATGTGTCACCTGTTTCTCTCTCTCTCTCTCTCTGTCTCTCTGTCTCTCTTCCTGGTGGTCTCTCAGAGCAACGCCCGGCGGTGGTAACGGAGTCCCATCCATGACGGCGCTAACAAGTCGAAAGAAGAAAAGAACGAACCGATAGCCGAAACGGAGGATTGAAAAAGAAATAGAGAGTCAAGCATATATTGATAACACGCACAAGAGACGGTACAATCAGTCTCCGTTAAGTACCTAGTGATAGGGTACTAGCAGCATACGGATATAGAAATATGATTATGAAGAAGGATTAATTTCACATTGCATCAGCAAAACTAACTGCGAGTTCCTGACTACCTAGGTAGGTAGGTAAGTAGGTAGGTGACTGCGGGATCCGGGTTGGGTTACTACCACCTCCCTACCTACCTAGACAGTCAGGTTCAGAAAGAAAATGAGTATCAGGAAGCAAGGGCAGGGGGGAAACAAAAACAAGCTGAACAACGACGACGAGGAATGAAGTCCCGTCGATGATTGTTTTCGGCTATCCATCTCTTGGCGGGAGAGGAGGAAGGCGGGGGGAAACCAGGGCCGAGGGAAACGGGGATGCGACGAGCCGACGGATATTTTCAACAGATTGATACACACGGATACATACACACAATATATCCGTCCATACTCCCCGTCTTTACCCACGGAACCATGATATCATATATGCAACTGGCAAAAAGAAGACAATCGTGCTTACCTCCTGAAGCACAACCAAAAAAGAGACCCAGGAACCGCCAAGGAACAACGAATAAATGACGGTGACTAAGTACCCCCCCGTCATTCCGCCCGTCGGGCTATTCGGGAGAATAGGGGGAGCGACAGCATGTCCGGTCCGGAGCAGGCTGCCGGTCATGTAATATACCGTGCTGGAGTACCGCTGCCTGCCTCATGGGGTAATGCAACGAATATACATACTTGTGCAGGACAGGGCTTTCGGGCTGCGGCTACATTCCAGGGGGGGGGACGGTGAAAGAGAACAGTAAAAAAAGGCTTGGCATCCCGCAAGCGGTTCTTTTGCCTGAAGCAGCGTCTTTCCCCCGGCTGAGGCCGAGATTCCCCTGTAGAAGCCGGGGGTTCGGTTCGACGTCGGCGGCAACGGCGGCAGCGGCGGCAGCGGCTTCTTTCTCTTTACCCCCCTCTCCGCCCCCCCCCCCCCTTTTTTTAAGGTTATCAGTTTTTTTTTTCTTGTTTTCCCCATCTGGAGGGTCGGGAGGAAAGGATGTTTCTTCTATAGCAGAGATATGGAGAGCGACGGTATTTTTTCTTTATATCCATCTTTTCTCTCTCTCTCTCTCTCTCTCTCTCCCTTCCCCCATTCTTCCTTCCATCTGACCCTCCTCCGTCTTCCACGGATAAACTTCTATTTATAGTGGCTTGCCGTGATTGGTCTCACCGCGGGCGGGCGCTTATATGTACACTCATGTGTACATGCACACAGAGTCTGTCGCTCGCCGAACCATGTGCGTCATTGCAGGGTCTGTGCTGTTGGGGCTTTGGCGGGGAGGGGGGGGGCGGCTGTGAAAAAGAAAGGGGGTGTCTATAGCTTGACTGAGGGTCACTGAGTGGGAGAAAAAGGGAAGAAGCAAAATAATAGGGTCAGTCACCCACGACTACGGTAGGGGCGTGAGGTGACAGGCTGCTGATCCTTGCGACGTGCTTGTTTTTTTTTTCTTGCCTTTCTTCTTTTGGCTACCTTGTTAGGATATGCTCTGCGGCTGTCGCGGTGATCCCCTTCCTTTTCTATCCCCTCTAAAAGCCCCCCCCCCCCCTGCGGCGCCGATAAGGATTTGCGCCTTCACACGCTCGTCCGCGTGACCAGAGAGGACGTGCATATAGTAGGCGTTCTTTCTACGTGCACATATTCAGGAGTCACGGCGAAGGAGGAGGATTTTTCTTTTCGGAGGATAAACTAAGAAAATTATTATCAGGAAAAAGAAGAAGAAAATCCCACACGTTACGGTATAAATGTAGACATTGTGTGGAGGCGGTGCGTCCCGACTCAATCCGCCCGCCCCGTTCTTTGGCGCGTGCTCCTCTTCTTGTCCTTCTTCTTCTTCTTCTTCCCCTTCTTTAATAGCGGATGTACAGTTATAGGTACCACATTGTACCCCAAGGGTTGTTGCTCATGGTTTGCGGGGGGGGGGCGAAAGGGGATGGAGAGAGAGGGGGGGAAAGGAGGGACCATCCCCACCGTTTTTTTAGTTGTCGTGCTACTGCTAATAAAGCCAACGAAGCGGGCTGGCTACCTACGCTGGCTGGCTGGCAGTCGACAGCGGGACCGACCACGGGTAGCCGCTGACGGAGGGGGAGGGAGGGGAGCCAAAGGGGAGCCAAGGCCCGGCGACCGCTACCTGTACTAGTTAACGGGTCCCTCTCTTCTTTTTATCCTTTCTTTTTTTTTCCTGCTCTCCCCTTGTGCGCATGACGGGTGATGCTGGTGGAGGTGGTGGTGGTGATGGGATGCTGCCCATCATTGTTCTTCTTTCTTTCTCCTTTCTTCCCTTTTCTTTTCAGACGATTCGACGCGCGCACTGTATCGATGTAAGTGAGTGGCCTAGTATGTGTCCGTACATACATGTTCTGTTATGTGTGGTAACAGTTGTGGCCCAGTTTGGGGCGTATGGGTGTGTGTATTGTATGTCTGCGCTGAGAGTGGGCGGTAGGCGCCAACGGATGGATGGTCATGGACTCATAGTCAGAGTGATGGTGGGCCTGCTCTTCCATCTTAATCAAAATCGTCTACCGTCCGTCGTTCATTTTTGCCTCTCTTCTATCCGCACTTGATACTCCTCTCCTCAGTTCTCCTATCCTCTCCGTCGGGCTTGAAGGCTGGGCAAAGGCAATTGACTTTGTTTTTTCTTTCCTTCCCCCCCGCCCTCTCCCTATTGTTCGCCGAAATCCCTCTGGTATCTTACTTGAATGCTCGATCTCTTTCCCGCCCCCCCCCCCCCCCCCCCCCCCTCCTTACCCCCCCTGTCGCTGTCCGCTGGCCCTCCTCCTACTTGCTACTCATGTAGGCCGACTAGCGCAGGGAACTTCCCCGGTGGCTACTTGTACCTGCTGCTGGCTCTCACTCTCTCACTCCCTCTAACTCTCACTCTCTCTCCCCCCCCCCCCCTACATCTCTCTTCTACCCTCTTTCACCCTCTCCCCAGTACCACGTACGAATACTTGCTACCACCACTACTGCATGCTCGCCAGGCCCTTCGCCTCTTCCTTGCTATCGACTTACCACTACACCTCTACCTCCTCCTCGCTGCTCTGCTAGACTTGTTACGGTTGTTGTTTTTTTTTCTCTTCTTAATAAATAAACCCTTCTACTAACTTTATATAGCCTAATAAGACCGTACTTCTCTCTTATTCCGCCTAC